>JABXWE010000055.1:0-131773 GCA_014611495.1 Limonius californicus
TGATTGGAGGGCGTGTAAAATTTCTGTTCACTGATTTCCGGCATATCTTCAGATCCGACGTTTACTATTTTAGGATCTTCCTTCGGTTCTTCAGATCTCATAATATGCGAATCGTATAATGTTTTATAGAAATGTTCGGTAGTTTTTAGTATTACGTCTCTATTTCAATTTCAATTTATGTCTGGTCCTCATGATTACGCTTATAAATATATAAACTATTAATCAATTATAACGAAATAATTAGAACTATTGTTAATATTTCATAACTTACAATATAACTCCAAACCATAAAACGGCATTAACAATCAGGTTAATCTTACAATGTGACGAAATTTAAATAAACACATAATTCAGTCGAAAACCGAAAAAACAATTCGAAACAATACCGAGACTGCCAGGGAGTCGTCATCCGAAAGGCAGGATGCGAGACATTTCTCGTTTTGCTGAAATGTGCGTGCATTTTGGATTCGAATGATATTAGAATGAATATCTCGAGCATTAAAAATCATTCGAATACTAATAATTCGATTATTGAAATCATTCGATTATGCCCATCACTAGATTACAGCCCAGGTAACCATATACATATATTAGTGTGGTGGTAGCTCAGTTGATAGAGCGCTCGCTTTCTGAGTAAAACGTCGATTCTGGATTGGGTTCGAAACCTTAGCAGTACTATGCAGCTATATAAAAATCTTTTCTGCAACCCACCACACACAATTTCCCAATCCGGCTTGCAACCGTCGGATCTTAATCCTAAAAACCTTCTCTGGAATTTTGGTATTTCTACCTTAGCGCTGAGGAGAAATACGTGGCAGAGAAGAAGCCGATGCCCAGCAGTGAGATAAAAGGCTGCCAATGATGAAACATATTTTACCTAATGGATACTCTTTCTGAAAATAGAAATTTATGACACCAAGTAATTACTAAATGTAATAATAATGTTTAAATTTACTCTTAATACCATTTTAATATTAATAATTTATATTAGTATAAGTTTTGGTATCTATCAGAGTCGAACTTTTCTTAAACGACTACAATTTAAAGTGCATATTTAAATGCACATTTTCGGCATTTTACGTGCATATTTGCAGGCATATATTCCAAATGTTAATTGTATATTTATTCTAAACCTGGTAATAACAACACTGATGTTCTGCGTTGCTAAAGGCATACTGCTCACAGGTTATTCTCAAAGGGCTCAACAAAAACAGGAGAGTCTACGCTAAACTTTTATACGAGTAGATAATAAAGATAGGACAATGCACATCTCACAGAAGTGTTGTTTCAATCGCAAAACTTACTGAAATGAAGTTTCGTTTCTTATCAGATCTATACGTATGGCTGAAATAAAATTACTTGGTGGAATGATATCTTTGTTATATGAAGAAATGAATTAATAAAGAACCAGTTGCAGACAATTTTGGTGGACACGGAGGATCGGAGTTTCATAACGATAGTTATATCAGACTTATATTAGGCTTAGGAAAATCATTAATCCAAAGCATTCCTGTTAAGGGAGATTAGAATGAAAAATAAAAATATTATAAAACAACATAAACCATTTTCCGATTCTTTTTAGACCACCTTAGGTTGAACTTTAATTAATTTAATGCACGATCATCTGCATCAACCGTGCTTGATAAAAAATGTATTCAACAATTTAATTACAAATAATTACCGTCACAGTTAAGGCACTATCCCATTGTTTTACTAACCGACGTATACCCAGCTCATCGAATTCTTGTGGTTGCTGATTGAAGAAGACTTCCACACCTATCTGTACTTCAGCATCAGACTCAAAATGCCGACTATTTAACGCCTTTTTCAGCGGTCCAAAAATATGGAAATCGCAAGGCGATAGATCCGGGCTATAAGGTGGATGCTCTAAAACCCTCAATTTCTTTCGTTCAAGATTTTATTTTACCACCTTAGCAACATGAGGCCTAGCATTGTCGTACAGCAAAATGACCCCACGGGTAAGTTTTCCTGGACGTTTCCATCTTATTGCTTGATGAAGCTTGTTCAGAGTTTCATTGTACAGATTTGCATTGACATTTACTCCAGGTTCCTTCAACTCTATCAACAAGGATCCTTTATCGTCGAAAAAAATGTTAACATCACCTTGCCTGCAGAAGGTTGTGCTTTAAACTGCTTCGGTGGTGTTGAACTTGAATGGCTCCACTACATCGACGATAGTTTACTGGATGATTCGTGGTAATGGCACCAAGTTTCGTCACCAGCAACTATTAACAGAAGAAAGTCATCACCAGTTCGCCTATAGTCTGCAAGGTGTTGCGGAGACAAGCCCATTCGCAAGCATTTTTGTTCATTAGACAAGAGACGAGGAATCCATTGCTTACAAACTTTGCTGTAACCCAGATTGCAAACAACACTATGGACAGATATTACACTCGCAACAACAATTTCCGAAATTTCTCTAATTGAAATTCGACGTTTTTCTCTAATAAGACCTTCCATACATGTCATATTGTTTTCTGTTAATGCAGTACACCGTGCACCTGGTCGCGGCTCATCCATAGTCCCCTCTTTTCCATTATTAAATTTTCCTTCACAATGGAGTACGCACTGCTTGCATTTTCATACACTGCCTGCATTCGCGTATGAATATGCAATGGCTACACACCCCCATCGCATAAAAATTGTAGGATCGCACGCTGATCAAAATGGATTTTCAATAACAAACGCCATTTCAAAATCGAAGTTTTAAAAGTCAGAATCAAATTCAAAAGCTCGAAACCTATTAATGCGGTGCTTACAAACACTACTAACATTAACAAACATCATTTGAATTATTGCATTTGTTTTGAAGACTAAGTTGAGCAAAGATGGGCTTCAGTTGAAGAAGCCTCGTACATTAACTATAACTATACAGAAAATTCATTTAAGGCTAATAATATTTACAAGTAAAAAAGTTATATCTACATTTCCAAAACAAAGCTTATGAGACCTCATATTTTTTTACTAGAGAAAAAATAGTTTAAATTTAAGAAGCTTATGTGATTTTATAACTCAAAACAGTGGAAAATATATTTTATATGTCAATATATAAAACTTTAAGAACTATAATTTAAAACATTATATTTCTAAAATGATTATTAACTACAGACAGTTACAATATGCCT
This sequence comes from Limonius californicus, assembly GCA_014611495.1. Classification (NCBI taxonomy): domain Eukaryota; kingdom Metazoa; phylum Arthropoda; class Insecta; order Coleoptera; family Elateridae; genus Limonius; species Limonius californicus. The sequence continues at coordinate 3,147 of JABXWE010000055.1, forward strand.
CCGTAATGTTTGCTCGCTCGGTATAATATTAGAGAATTGTGAAGTTGGAAGCACACTTCAGAGTAGTTCTTCTATATTTAAGTTTTTTGTAAACAGCTTGCAGATTGCTCAAATTCCGATTCATTTCTATTAATTAATCCGGTTATTATCATTATGTTTCAATAAGTATTCGGCAGTGCTGCTCAAAATTAACGGCAAGAATTATTAGCGATAAAATGTGTGTTGCCAACGGTGGTCGAAATATTGTTTGAACCAAAATATCCAAAACTGAATCACACATTAACAGTTGTGACATGACATTAACTTGTTCTGGCAAGCCCTAACTGCCGCACCTTCTGTAGCTAAGTGTACTTCGCTTAAAAAGTGTGTTCCTATATTCCTTCCCATGACAGTTACTATAAAAAATCAAAAGTGCAAGATTGTCGAAGCGAAATTCTAAGTTAAAAAAATTACATATAAAAGACTTTGAAAATATAATCCATTTTTAAATTCGAGGAATTGCATTTATACAGAAGCAAGTCTAAACACACTTTTTTAATTTGAAAAAGTCAAACAACCGTTCTACATTACCTAAAAAAAATTTATAATGCATAAGCTCTTCATCCGTTTGATGCGTACTTATTAGGTTCCCGGAAAGTTCTTCTAAATCTTCCTAAAAATAATTTGTGAAAGAAAAATTTAATTAACTTTCAATTTTAGTATTCATCCGAATCTTCGATTCGGTAGCGTTTTATTACAACCTCTGTACTTCGCTGTGAACTTAATTGATTTTGGCACAAATGATCCTTAATTACTGCGCTTAATAGACGCCTTCATTTACCAATTCCCTTCATTAACGGCACTACGTACAATTTCTCTTGTAAATTTAGGAAATGTTTTGACCTGGAACCACTGGTTTCCATTTTCACTAATTTTTATATTAAACATTATCAGATAATATGTAGAAAAATATAATATATACAAAGTCCCGTCAATTGAAAACTACAAAAATAAAGTTTATTTTTTTAACTAGGAAGTTACGTGTGTGTTCTTTTGAAACTGAATATTTTAAATGTGTTGTTGGTCCCTCAAGGTCAAAAACTATAGCGTTTAAATAATTTAATAAAATAGTTTCTTCTTCTCCTGCAGGTTTCATAAATCTTATTCATGTCTTCAGGGGTTCGTTTTTTACTTTAAGTAAACAGATTTCGTTTAATTTTTGTTAGACCTTAGTCAATAAGTCCTACAAAAATGTGTTTACTAATCGTCGCAGTATTATGCTAACGGGCTTATGAATATTTGAAGATTTACCCTTTAATTCTAATGTCGTCTAAACCACACCAAGTCTTCAAACTAGATATGGGCCATACCTTAATTTCCTGTCACCGATTAAACCGCAACTACTCCGATTAAATCGCAATATAAACCTGTGACATTGTCACAGTGTGTGACACACCGTAGAATCTAGCTATTGCTAGATCCTCGTTCCTGTTGATTGCGACTTTTATCACATACAACTCCATTTAATCATTCGCTTTAAGACATTCGATATACCCACCGGGTTCATCGATACTTCGGTATTACGATATTTTATTTAGCCGTTCCACAATTTTGGACAAGATGTAGTTATATTATGACAATTTGCTAAACCAATGACTGTATACTCGCGGAGCTTCGCTTACCGTACGAAACTTCATACCGTTTTATAGGCACCGCTAGTGACGATCACTGTATCAGGCCACAGTCCATTCCAGTGATGAGCAAATCACTGTGACAAAATCAGAGGTCATGATATCATGACCGATCACTACTTCAAACGACAATTAAGATATGCAAACATTCAAATATACCTAATTTTTTATATTTAATTAAAATTCTGACAGTTATATATCGCCCCGTGCCCTTCTTTATGTCATCTTATGGCATAACCTCTACCTGCTTCTACTTAACTTACATTGTTGTTACCGATTTTGTAAATAATTGTAATTTAAATTCGTCCAAGATGAAGGTCAGAATTTACTTTTTAGTTTATTTTCAAATAAACTTCTTCATTCACTTTTGAAACTAATTGTTAATATAATGCGTAGTTGAAGGAAGCTGATTTTAAATTTAAGCCAAAATTAACAGTTGAAGCATATAAGAACAATTTGTTTCCTCGTATTATAATTTATTAGAACAAAATTTAAATGTCTCGCAGTTATATTGCTGGGAAAAATTTACTTGTTTTGCTCCACATAATTTAATTTCAGAGTTCACACTATCAGGAAGCTTTTTGAGAAACGTTTCGCAAAATAGCAGCCAGTTAAGCGTGCTTTTAATCGCACCAACTGTTGATGTAGAAGGTTGTAAGAAAGCTTCTACATAATTCCTAAATAATTCAACAAAGCTAACGACTAAAAGAAAAAATGTAATCATCAAGTATGCAATGCCTCGCGGGATTTCCTTTGTTTGAAAGATACAGCGAATCGGGTGGTTTAAAAATGTATACCTAAATTCAGATCTAGCACACGAAAGTGACTGCTGACACTGACGAGGACGATACGCGTAAAAAGTCGTTAGAGTACTTTATCAAATATTTACTTTGGTGACGTTTGTCATAATTAAGGAAGCTCTTTACATAAATATCTGACAAAGACCGTGTGTCTGTACAACAACAGAACGTTTTATGTAAATCCCATAGTTGGTAATTTATATACATGTCGGAACGAAAATCCAATAAATGTTAACAAGGAAAATCGAACGAGCACAAAACGAATTCGACAGTCTGAAATGCTGAACTACAAATACGTGACTCGTAATCAAGAAAACACTTCATCTAATATTTAACAGTCATTGAACAAGAAAATGAGGCAGTTAGGATAGACAACTAGCAGTAGTAGCGAAAGTAAATTAGTAATAAATGCGATAATGTATGGGATTTTTAAAACAGGCAACAGAAACAGAGCAACAATATTTCTTATATAACTCTAAATAAAATTTAATGTAACTGTTCATAATATACAGGGTGATTACTTTATCTTGTAACAGTTAGGTAGAGGCTACACACATTACAGCTGTTTGTATTTCATAGGTATATTAGTAACCTTTACATTGTTTAAATAAATAAAAAACAAAGTAGTTACGTCGGATATACTAAGAAACTACAGTGAAACTATTTACTAATAAACTAGATGCAGTTTTGCAATAGGTACATTTACAATATTTCTTTCTTATAATTTAAACTAAACAAACATAGAGAAAGCCAAAATAACATAAAAATATAAAAATAGTAAATTAACATAAACCAGAAAAATAAATCAAATAAAAACAAAAAGAAAAACACTAATTATTGAAGTAATAAATATTCAAACTGCCGTCCACCTTGCTGTTCGCATAAGTCAACCCGCCGCTTAAGAGAATTTCTAACACGAATTAGCATGTGTGGGGTGATTTACATCAATGATTCAATTATTCTTTCACGTAAATATTCCTGAGTTTCTACGCAAGTTTCATAGACGTCGTTCTTTACTATACCTCACAAAAAGAAATCTAAGGGAGTCAACTCCGGACTACGTGAAGGCCAAGGATGTATTGCAATTAATCTGTTATGGCAAGTTTAATGTTGGTAGTTTCTTACAAATCCATGGAAGTGAGCAGGTGCTTCTCCATTTTGAAACCACATATGCTGTCTAACATAAAGAGGAATGTCTTCCAAAAGTTAACACATATCATGTTCTAAGATATGTAAATACGCATTGTTTGAGGCTTTCGCGGTTTCTCGAACTGTTAACACTATGATTAATTTTCGGCTTGGACCGCGTTGTCGATTGGAAGTCACACTCAGCAAAGGCAGGATTACTGGTTACTGTTTGTGAACCTAAACAAGCTAATGTTTCGCAAGACATTGCGGCTTGCATCTTCACAGTCTTCGTAGTACTGAATTCAAATCCAGGATGCGGAGGTAATTAAACCCTTTTGAGCCAATCGAGCAGAACGTAGTAGTTCTAGTTGGCCGTCGTCGTCAGGCGAGTACAGGTGCGGCAGGGCATTACGGTGGGATCGGTCTTATTTCCGAAACTTTAGAGGATGACTACCGGTGTCCAAGCTTTGTTAAGCCGGAACCCATCCTCTCTGTTGATATTATTGGATTGTTTCTCAATCTCAATTGCTTCTCGTATGATTCTTGGAAAATGATGTGGAATTTTAGCAAGCACTTTTACAGTAACAATTCTTGGAAAGTGTGCTTGCCGAATTCAATGTGGGTTAGCTTGTGAATAAAAATGGCAATTGTGTCTATTTACACACCCATTGCTACTAAACGTAGCTTCGTCAGAAAATAGAATATTTCTTAAAAACAGTGGATCAGTAGTAACTTCGTTGTTTATTTAATTGAGAGAAATTCACTCGATATGTTTGTTTTTACAATGTTAAATACTGAACTTTAGCTTAAACCTACAGTTCTTCGAACTACTCGTTGGTTTATATGGGGATTATCCGTTATTTGTTCGATGACTGCCGATTCAGCTTCCACAGTTGTGGCATGTCGTTGCCTCACCTTTGGCTTGGAAAACTGCCCATATTGCCGCAAATTTCTTTCCAGGGGAAGAGTGTCTTTGTGCATATCGTTGTACTGCTAAGTTCGTCGTTCTCTGCATTCTCCCAAAATCAACACCATATACGTTTTCTTGCTATTAGAATACATTAAAACAGATTTTTATTACCACACGAATCTATACAAATCAGCAACTGGGTGCAGAAGCTTGTTAAGTTTTGAGAAAACAGTAGTTAACATTTGCCTGTCCGAAGAACTTTTGATAGTTAACAAGAAAAGTTAACTACGCATGTAATGTACATGTGAAAGGTGTAGCCTAACTACTTGTTACACGATAAAATGATCACACTGTATAAAAAATATCTGTCCATAGGTATGTGCGTGTCTATGTATGTATGTATATATGCGACTCCGGCATTCTTTGAAACGCTTAGTTCAATTTTCAGCAAATAAATATAAAAACCATAAGTTCAAATTTACCGGAACAATAATCTTTTCAAACATTTTAAAACAATTTCCACATTAGAAGACAACAGTAAATCCTGCCATATGCCGTCAATATCTCTGCCCATCCTGAAAGCCCGGTGCACAACCTTGTTTTCTCCCGCCGCCGTTTTCAGGCACTTTTCCAATCTAAACCAAAATTATCCCCAACCTTCAGTCACAGATTAAACAAATTACTAACAAATATCGAAGTTAACTTTAATCAAGTTCCCAAACACAAATCGGGCCATATACCACCCTGGGTATTAATTCCATTATCTGTTGATTTAACGTTAACGGCTCTTCCGAAGAGTGAAACAAACCCGACAATATTTAAAACAAAATTAAATCAAATGTGTAACAAGTACCACCAATTTGAAAAAATTTATACTGATACTTCAAAGACAGACAATGGAGTAGGAGCCGCCGTAGTAACGCCATCCCAGCAGTTCGAATTCAAACTTCCACCACTAAGCAGCATTTTTACAGGAAAAGCAACTGCAATCTTACAAGCAATGAAATTCGTGAAAGAACACAAAGAACAATCAAAGTTTCTTGTCCTTACCGACTCACTTAGTTCCATAAAAGTCATACAAGATGTATCATCCCCGAACTATATAATAGAAGAAATCATCCAATTCGGATCAGTACTTAAAAGTGAGCATAAATCTGTGGTGATAGTATGGATACCGTCACATATCGGTATAAACGGTAACGAATTAGCAGATCAAACCGCCCGTAAAGCAGTGCAATCAACTGAGGCAACAAGTATCAAAATAATCATGCCAAGCGGTTTAAGAAATATGTGCAAAGAACATTGTTTAAATATGTGGCAAAACCAGTGGAAGCAAGAACAAGGAAGCAAACTTAAAAGCATAAAGAAATCAGTAAAGCCATGGACGGACCACCACCAATTAAATAGAAGAGATAGTGTTATTCTGACCCGAATTCGAATGGACATAGTCAACTGACCCACAACAACCTCCTACAAAACTCGAACCCCATAATGTGTGACGCTTGTAACCAACAAATAACGTTACAACACATCATCACCGAATGTACAAGATACACCGCACAGAGATCCCAACACCACATTCCAGGTTCTATGCAAGAGGCTTTGGCAAATAACGAAGACAGCTCAAACAACATACTACAGTTTCTGAAATCTATACACTTGTATCACCTATTGTAATCCATAGTACCAAGCGCTAATGATCAATGCAGTCGAAGCGCTAAAATTATAATAAAATAAAATTCGGTATTTTTGTCATAAATAATTTGTGCTTTTGAATTACACGTTATAAAGAGCTCTAACACAATTCTAGAGTTTTATAACACAATCCCAGAATCTAAGAATTGTGGTTAACTTTTAAGAGGTAATATAGAACTGAAGAAGTAAAGGCCCTACAAATTACAGTATTTATTCATCTTGTTCTGATTCCTTCTAAAAGTGTTGATAATGCGAGTTTAATACTCGTTGACCCAAAACCAATTAATTCCGTTTATATAAAATTAACAACCACGATGCGTAGAATCATAGTATAAAGGAACATTTTTGAGAATAAGGATAATTTCTAAAAATTGAAAAGGCACCTAAAACTCCAAAAGTTGCAAATTTTTTTGATACGTGTGTATTTTTTTAATTTGTTGACAAAGCCTATGCTTAATTCTAAAGCATCCAATGTCCTTGTTGTTTATCATTGAATATCTTCTAATTACTAAAAACTAACCTGGAAGAATGAATATAAGTATGTAAAACCACAATCCCCGAAGACATACCCTCGATTACAGTGTATTATTTATAAAATTTCACAAAGATAGTTAATTTATTTTAAGAAACCACTAAAAGTTGTATCCAAAAAATGAGGTATAAAATATATTTATTTCCGTCAAAAGCAATGAGTTTAAAATTATCTAAACTAGAACTAAAATTTTTATAGTTTGTTGCTTACTTAAGATCTGGTAGTATAAACAATAAGTAAATGTTGTGATAATAACTTAAACTAAATAAAAACTTGCTGGGAACGATAGTTCTCTTACTAAAACTAGAAAACCCTGAAATTTCATGCACTTGCAACTTGTTTCTAGTTTGATAATGACAAAGTAACTGTATACCGACACAATTTATACAAAAGCAGTTACGTGGTTGCTCATTACCTTTGCTATGTTAATCAAAATTCCCTTGTTTATCCATTTGTATTTTACTTACATAAAATATCACATTGCGAAATGATATTAGGTTTAGTATCTCCAACAGTCAATTTAATAATAGTATTATGCGGCTTTGATTACCTTGGATGTAGAATTGCTTGCATAATTTTGAAATTTAACAAAAAACAAAGTACGTAATGCGTAATGCATATAACCCCAATGTCACTATTTATCTAATTTTCATACAATCAGGCTAATTGTTATGATGATAATTAATTTTCGACTTGAACCGCGTCTTCACTTGAGATTAATAACCCAGCATAATTAGCTACGCACTGACCTGTAGTTTAACAGGCGGAATGATGATTTTTAGGATGGTTTTAGACAGATTTATTTTAGAGCTCTATGAACCTGAATCCTAGATTTTGTGTACCTTATAACTGACAAGGATTTGTTTTTGATATACCTTGTTTGTAATGGCGGGACGCTTCTCAATCCTTGGATGCCAAGGCAAGGGAAAGTGTTGAGTCGGGCCTGCTCAAGTTATATGTACCTTGGAGCGGAAAAGAAATTGTTTTTGATATATTTTGTTTGCAATAACAAGAAACCTTAGTTTATATTTATATTTATAAGTCCATGCTAACTAACGTTTCGCAAGACATTGTAACTTACATCTTCAGAGTGATCAAAACACTAAATCATATACAACTAAAACAAAGCAGGCAAATTGTCGTCCATCTAATCAAACGACAGGCCGGTTCTTATCAGATTGTGATAGATACACCCAAAAGACGACACGTTCTAAGCAGAGAGTTGATCATAGTCTTTACAGTTCAAGGAACCGCAAAAACCTCATACAATATAAATCAGAACAATGGCAAGACTCTGTAACTAATTTGTTTGGTCTCATATTAATCTTATTGCTTTTTACCATAGCTGCAGTACACTTTATAGTGTTCAAGTTGTCGGCACTAAGGCGGAGGAGAGACGGAGAAAAGAATATAACGGTTTGCCGATATAAAAGGTTACACTTGATTTTATTCCCTGGCCGGCTTAGAAAACCCCTAATTAAAAAACGAGGTGGTTACTCATATCTCAATTCTCTTTGGAAAAAATTAGAAGTACCTAGTAAATATTCAATATCCGTTCTTAAAAACATACATTTCAAGTTACATTTTTCATCCACAGCGCCTCGCTCAAATATGTTCTGACAAAATCATTTTCGAAAGCATAACGAAGCAAAACAGAAACTGAAACAAAGCTCTGTAAAACGTCACAGATTACAATCTACATTGGGGTAAAATTAATTTGCAAAATTAAACTCTCAGGATTTCCTGTCAAGCCCATACTTTTCGTTTCCATTTCCAATCAATCCTAAAAATATATGAGTAATTAGTTTTAAAATTACATTTGCTGTTACTAAAATTCGCTTTGTTTTTTCCCAGTAGGTGCACATTGTGATTCTCTCAAAGGCTTTGATTTGCCACATACACGTTTATTAAATAATTAATAATATATTCTATGATATTTTTAAAGCCAAATTGCACCAATATAATGAATTGCAATTATTGCAAATCTAACAGAATATTTAGCAATAACGCTTTACTGTAAAATAGAAAATATTTCATCCTTGAAAAAAAATATCTTGTGTCACCTTTTACAGGGAATGTTTAAAAACTTTTTGTAGGTACACTGTGTTCCACACACATTTTCTTATTATCTAAAAAATTAATTTCTTTTTTCAAAAAATTCTCGCTTTACTTTTCAGTCTGTTACTTATTGCTTATGGGAAGCTTCGCAATACAGTATAAAGTAATATACAATGCATGTAGATATTAATATATCATACAACTGAAGATCGTAAATCTATCTGTCTATCTATCTGCCTATATCGATCCAGATTGGATGTAGGCCTCTTCCAATGCTATTATTGCATTGGAAGGAATTGGCCCTGAGTGACCGCGCTGGCCGTGCATGTTGGTAACTTAGTGGTGATCTAATTACTAAGACCGGACATGCCCATCATATACGAGGTGTGATCAAAAAATACGGTGAATGAATTTTATTACGAACGAAATAATAAAGTTACATCAAATTTAAATTAATCTCCTTCAAAGTACTCTCCTTGGCTAGCGATGCACTTATCACAACGGTGATTCCATGTTTGGAAGCATTTTTGGAAGGCTTCTTTCGGAACGGCCTTCAGCTGCTCCGTCGTTGCCCTCTCAATGTAGGGAATCGTGTCAAAACGTTTTCCTTTTAGCACGGTTTTTATTTTTGGGAAGAGCCAAAAGTCGCATGGTGCTAAATCCGGAGAATAAGGCTGATGTGGACAGACAGGAACCTTTTTTTCGACCAAAAACTCGCGGATCAGAAGCGAGGTGTGGCACGGCGCGATGTCGTGATGTAGGAGGAAGCCATTGGCCCATTTTTCTGACCTCTTTCTCCGTACATCATTTCGCAAACGTTGCAGTACGCCCTTGTAATATTCGGAGTTTACAGTGTTCCCCCTTGGAACGAACTCTAATCGCACTATGCCCTCACTATCAAAAAAAAACCATGAGCATGACTTTGACGTTTGACTGTGACTGACGTGCTTTCTTAGGGCGAGGCTACTCGTTTTCCATTGGGAACTCTGAATTTTCGTCTCAGGGCCATAGCCATACACCCAACTTTCATCTCCTGTTATAATTTTGGCCATGAAATCCGGATCTGCATCAAGACACTCCTTCAATTCTGTGCAAACTGACACACGATTTTCCTTCTGTTCAGCAGTCAAAAGTCTGGGAATAAATTTCGCACTTACTCGTCTCATTTGCAAATCATCGGTTAAAATGCTTTGCACGGATCCGTATGAGATGTTCAGTTCTTCGGTAAGCTCTCGAATAGTCAATCGCCTGTTTGAACGAACCATTTTTGCCACTTTTTGCACGTTTTCGTCTGTTTTTGAGGTCGAAGGACGTCCTGACCGTTTCTCGTCTTCAACCGACTCATTTCCGTTTTTAAATCGCTCATACCACTTGTAAACAGTCTTCAGAGTCACCACATTATCGCCATACACTGATTTTAACATTTCATGAGCTTCTTTGGCACTTTTTTGCAACTTAAAATAAAACTTAATGTTCACGCGTTGTTCAAAATCCATGATGCGCGACAGACACGGTAAACACGACCTCACTCTTTCGGCTCTGGAAACCGCTTGACAAGTCACAACATGTTCAAACTTGACACTGACTATCTCAAAGGATCAGGCTATCGGACTTATTACTTCAAATGGATGTAGCTTCAGCAGATGGTGCTATAAAAATTCATTCACCGTATTTTTTGATAATACCTCGTATCATATGCGACCATGCTTGTGACGTAACCCCACATTCGGCCACGTCATTGGTTGCCTAGCCCTCGATTGCTGTGTCGGCTGACTACTGCCTAGGTTCCCAACTTGGTAGGGATAGGTAGGGATATAGGCAGGAGGATATAGGTAGGATTACATATTGTATGGTTAGGAATGGGAATTTTGGACCTACTTCCTCTCAGTAGTAGGAGGGTGAGAGAGAACCAAAGCTCGCGTGGGCAGGGTCGCTTCCCTGAAGTAGACCTATCTCCGCCGGGGTCGCAGAGAGTGTCTACCCGCTACCCGGAGATCGTAAATGCAGGATTATAAATACTATTAGTGTAGTATAGATTACAAGGGACCGCGGTGGTTTAGTGCGAGAACGCATTGGCCACTCGAGGTCACAGCAAATGCGGTCGCTCCGTTGGGGCGATCGAATCCCGACCGGGGCGACCGCATTTGCTTAGTTAAGTTGAGGGTGCATGTTGCATGAATGTTTAGTATGTAAGGGACGCCCGCACCCCCCTGAAGTAATACGAAAGCGGTTCCAGGGGGAGGAACGGTAGTAAGAATGAGTGAGTATAGATTACAAGTACAGGATTATAAATTGTGTTAGTGTAAATATAAAATATAAAAGTACAAACTAAAAACTTCTAATATATGAAGTATAAACTATAAACTACAAACTTATAAACTAGTGATATATATATATATATATTGTCATAGTAACCAAGATTGCAGTTCTTTTAATTTAGTCGAAGGGTACGTACGTCTTACCAATAATTTGAGATTCGGTAATTTTTTTTTTGTTAAGCAATATGTGTCTTGCTGGATTACACACGTATTATTATGCTGGTCATATATTTAAGCCGATTGCAAGTCAAGCTTGAACCTATTTAACAATAACAATTAATAAAATATACAAGGATTCGAATGGAATGCAAAAAGTTAATACTTAGTTGGAGATTTGGAGTACTATGATGGGAGTTCTAAAGTGAAAAGAAATAGTGTGGGAACTTGTGTTGGAACATGATTTGGAGTACTATGATGGGAGTTCTAAAGTGAAAAGAAATAGTGTGGGGACTTGTGTTGGGACATGCGGGGTTGAAGTGTTTCATTACTTGAGAACTTATTCGGCTGACTTGGATTTTATTTGGTTTTTCGTCGTGCATATTTAATAATTATATTAATACCAAAATGTGTTTATATTTGGCAAAGTTATAATGTATTTTATTTTAAAAACTAGTATCCTGGTGTGACAATTACCCTTGGTAATTGGAGCTGTTGTTTTTAGTTATTGATATTGATAAAAAAAAATTGAAGGAGTTGAATTTTTGAAAAATCTGGATAAAAAAATACTTTTAGAATTTAAAGTAATTAGAAGAATTATATCATTAGAATAACTACATGACAAGTAAACCTCTTTGAAATGAAATTGTCTTTTAATCTACAAAATTATCTGGAGTATCCTGTTATAAAATTTGAAGAAGAAATTGGAGTACGAAGAGCAGAGAACATCTGAAAAGCTGCAGAAGGTACCGTTTGTATTTATTGTTATTTTGGAAATAGTTAGGTCAGCTATAGCAGGGCGAAGGAATTGTGTACAGTGTAGTAATCCTTGTTTGAGCTAGTTTTGCACATATTGTATGTTTTCTAATACGAATCATAAAGTTTTTTTTTTTTATTTTAAAAGTGAACCGACTAAAAAGAGATCAGTCTCTAAGCTCTTCGGCTAAAATTATAGCTAGCGTTTAGTTTTGGGCAGATTATACAAAGTATTATAATCTTTGATTTCTTTCTTTTTTCAAAATTCTGAGTAATTAAATTTATTTGTCAAAATAAAATATTTCTGTCAATGTCAAATTTTAAAATTAATTTAGTAATGTCAGTCCCAATGTGGACCTTTTATCAACTTTGTCAGAAAATGACACTGTATACGTGGAGCCACTTCTTTGGCCTGAACGTTTATGACAATATATATATATATATACACATACTGTGCAAAAGCTATGATATAGGGTAATTAGCCGTATTCGGTAAAGACATGCTTATATGTCAATGTCTAAATTTTGTAGCAACTGGATAGCCTCGGAGGTCCCTCTGTTGAATTCTTCAATGCCTCCATTGAATTTGCGGCCTTCGCACTCATTCACAATGTGGGCTACCGATTGTACCGGGTTATCGCAGTCACATTCTGATGTTTCTTGAATTCCCCATGTTGCCATCATATCACCACTCCTACCATGTCCTGTCCTGATTCGGTTTAAGCGACACCATAGATGCATGGGGATTCAAAACCTGGTAACTTTTCAGTTGCATTCTTAACAATAAACTTGTGTTTAATATTATTATCACCTTCCCATGCCTCCATCCATGTTTCGGTAATATTAAACAGTTCCAGGCTTTCCTCCCATGCTGCAGAACGAGATCTGAGACGACGAGCTGGAGGGTTGTGAAGGTTTGCAGAGATAGGCAGAATCTGTTGTGGGGTCCTATACTTGGCAATTTCCTTTTTAGTCTGAGATCTTCTTCTTAGATTAGGAGGAGCAATGTTTGTTAGTATAGGGAGCCAAGTGACCGGGGTGGTTTTTATTGTGCCGGAAATAATCCGCTTAGTGTCATTAAGTTGGACATCTACTTTTCCAGTGTGCGCGCTATTGTGCCATACAGGAGCACAGTACTCAGCAGCTGAATAAACCATTGCTGTAGCACTTGTTCTCAGTGTGCTAGCGTTGGCCCCCCAACATGTGGCTGCCAACTTGTGTAAAATATTATTTCGGGCTTTTAGTTTTTGTAATGTTTTCTCCAAGTGCCTTTTATATGTGAAGTTTCTATCTAGTGTTACCCCGAGATAGGTGGGATTAAAATTATGTTTAATGTGCTGCTCTCCAAATATCACGGACAGTTGTTGGTGTTGGCGGTTGTTAAGGTGGAAGGCGCATACTTCTGTTTTGTTCGGATTTGAGAGTAAGCGCCACCTTCTGTAGTACTTGTCGAGTTTAGCTAGATCTTCGGATAATACATCTTCCCCTGTCTGTAAGTGTTGGTGCTGTGCAGCGATTGCCAAGTCGTCTGCATACGCAAATTTGCCAGACGTTGTATTGGGCATGTCGTCGCTTATATAAGCGTTAAATAATAACGGGGCTAACACCTTGTGGTCGTCCATTTTTTAGAATGCGGACTTTACTAGCTCTGTTATTGACAAATACTTAGACTCTGCGGTTACTGAACATGTTCTGGATTAGGTTAAGGATTCTAGAACACGGTATGAGCTTTCATAGTTTGAACATCAGGCCTTTTTTCCATACCGTGTCGTAAGCTGAGAATAGGTCGGTAATAGAAAGGTATGGTTTTCGTTAAAAGATTAAATTTTGGAAATTTTATTAATTATAGTTCTGGATCTCTAAGAAGCCAAGAATACTTTATTTAATTCCTATCCGTGGATAAATGTGTCATCGCCGAGATCTTTGAAGTAAACGATTTTTCAAGGAATTTAATATTTCAAAATAATGATGTTTTCATATTTTTTATATTTCCATTTAAAGGCGTGGTTTCGGATCTCATTTTGTTCTCACTTTCCTATATCGTGGTATTATAGAACTTCGATTTTTCCTCAACTGCACTTGGGTACACGAGCATTAGCGAATCCATCTAGTACCTGCTACATATTTGTATAGTTGCGTATGTTGCTAAAGCAATAGAATTTTCCAATGTAAGTGCTAATTAACATATTTTCTAAATGTGTAATTATTTAATTTTGTGTTAGTTAAAACTCTAACACAAATATACAATATGGAGACATTATTTGAAGTATGGGAAAGGCCAGACTAAATTATTTGTATATTTTCATTAAAACCCACAACACTACACACGCTTTTTAGAATATCATCGATAACAACGTGTACTCAGGGCAAAATTAATTTTCAGAATTTAATTTTCCCTGTCAAGCTCACACTTTTTGTTTCACATTTTCCAATCAATTTAGAAAATACAGGAATAACTAGTTTGAAAATTACGTCTGCTGCAAAGGTGTATTTTCATGTTTTTCGCTGTTGATATGAGTTCCTGATTTTGGACAATCCGTGCTTATTAATTGTTTAAGTTGTATGCAACCAACTCTTAAGCCTGATATCCCCGTTGAATAACGTGTTATTAGTTAATGAAATCCAACATGTTTACAGTAATTTTCCACGGTACTACAAGTATAGATTTTATTAAAATTATTCTAAACTAACCCTAGAAATACTTTTTGCAGTACATTTAAATGCTCTTTAGCCACTAAAAGTAATTTTCCGGTTCAAATACTGCGGCACTTACGCTTTTACACACGTACACAAGTTACGAGACAAGCGGAATGAAGCAAGTTATATATCTCTTGTAAGTTAAAGCGTACAGCAATTCAAAGCTGCTAACGGGAAGCTTTCCGCTGCAGTAAAAGCTGAGATCTGCTCGTAGAGCTGAATCAATGCGTCTACTTGTCCAACTACGACACTTTTCCAAGATTAGCGCGAAAAACTCGGCGACATCGCATAAGCTGCGATACTTACAACTTTTTTGATGTTTCTGTTTTCCTTGGCATGTGCATGACATTTATTGGTATATTCTTTTTTACCGCCGTGAAGATCTGTCGACGTAAATTTTAGGGGCAACACGGATATGCTTCACTGAAGAGGAAATGTTTTATTTATTTTGAAATTTGTTTACTGTGCTGTTGGAACTGGAATTTAAAACTGGGACGTTTGTTACTTCCTGCGTTCTAGAATAAGTTTTTCATTTTTGACACATATATCAATAAGATATATCTTTTTAGATTTTGGAATTTAGCGATAAACAACTTTTTTCTTTATTTGTTGGAAGATTCATGGGCGGAGAAATCTACTACATTTGGTTCCGAATGGGCGAGAATTGCAATGCAACAGTTAGAGTATATTTTTCAGCAGACATCCTGCCAAAGACTTATTGGTATATGTCTTCTAATGCTCATGAATTTTAATCCTGTGTTTATGTTTTATTTTTTAGTAGTATAATTTTCTGTCACAGGTTCAACCGTTACTGCGCCGGTTAAGTCACTGTGGCATGAATCTGCGACTTTGTCACAGGGTGTGGCACATCGGGGACTACTGTGACGTGCCATTCCTGTGATTTGAAGGGTTTACCACATATCAACAACAAATAGCACTAGGCTTTAAAGCTCTTTGTATACCCATTAAATTCATCCGTCTTTTGACTAGGTGTCTATTACGGCATTTTATATACGCGCTCCTGCTTGGGATCATCTTTTCGTAGTTTTATTTAACAGACTTCTTAATCATGTGGACCTTCTGCTAAATTTTCAAGACCAGTGATGACGTTGTCACAGATCGTATTGTACTATATGAAATACGCAGTTCCATACCCACTGTTGGTGACAATCACTGTCACTATTTTATTTGGACGTCGGTCACACCCAATTCCAGTGACAAGCAAATCACAGGTTGTGTTTCACGACCCAAGTATACGATAATTAATTAATAAAAAAGTGGCATTAAAATGTTCTTAGAACTGACAGTTCTAAAGCCCAAGCATATTTTTTAAAACAAAACGTAGCATGAACATGTACAAAAAGTTTTAATCACCAAATTCAAAATTGGTGGTGCCAGAGTAAAGTAGATCAATTCTTCTTCAGTTAATTATATTTAATGCAAAAGAAGGTACATTATTTAAATTAAGCTTACATATTTTTCAGCGGCAGACGGGTTAAGTATAAATTAATTAATAAAATGTGGGGATAAAGTGAACCTTTTTTATTTACAAACGTCACACAAGGTAAAAATTCAGAACGAAAGGTCAATGAACACAAACATATTAATAATTAAATAGACCTACCTTAAACAAATAAATAAATGAATACCGGCATATATTAGAGGGAGCTAGAGCTATATGGGGTTATTCAATGCAAAACTATCATTGAATCAATTGAATTTGACATTGATTCGCATTAAACAGAAAATGTGTACAAATCAGCGGTGTTAGTTCCCAATATTTTTCTTTGTACTGTAACGCAACAAACTGTACCTACACCCAAAAATTACTACTACCTAGATTGATTGATTTCTTGCTTTGTTTCGGCAAAACAGTAAATAATTTTCTTGATAACCAGGTACACACGATTTTGTTATGTGTGCCCATCTTTCGAACGGATTGAATGTCTTCTTAGTAAATAGTGTATTTATGTATTTTAATCATTACTTGCAGAAACATATGCAAATTTGTTTGTAAAAAATATAAAGTGTTGTATAAATTGCATCTAAAAATTTCTGCTGATGGCAATATCGAGTGCCAGCATGGTTGTGGTTACGCCACTGATACTAATGTTATATTTTGCTTTTTATTCAGGAATTGATGTTAAAACCATTATCACGAATTCTGTACCTTAAAAGGTATTATTGATTATGTCTTTTAAATCTCTGGAAACTACTATCACAAGCAACGGGATCTCAACGAGAGAACTGACGCATCAAGCACAAAAAACAACTAAAATATCAGCATATCTCAATAACACCATATGGTTAAACCGATATCTAAGCAAAAAATTGATAGTGAAAATGTACTAGTTCATCATGAGACCTGATACAGGTAAGACAAAAAAAACTCCAGAAACTACCAAAATGAACACATTACGGAAACTAAACGAGATCACATAAGAAGTGAAGATATCAGGCAAAAATGCAACATTTAAATAATAGGAGAATGGGGTCTAGTACGAAGAAATGCATGGAACCAACATGTGTCAAGAATGCACAATAATAGCATTGAGAAGATGGCAAGGGACTTAACACCCAGAAGAAGAAGATCACTCGGAACACCACAGAAACGATGGAAGGACTCTCTAGAATAAACAAGCTAATTATCTAGAAGAAGAAGGAGAAGAAGAAAATGTATTGTCAATCAGAAGGAGTTAGTTTGTATCAATGTTATCTTTCACATCTAACTGTTCATAATTCTGTGAAAGCCACTCTCGCGAACATTTATCCCTTAAAATGTACTCTCTACCCCACTATCTAAAAAGCAACAATACTTTTCACTAATCCAAAAGAAAACCAAATCCATACAGAAAAATATACCATATACAGGACTAAACTAGAAAATGGAAACGGCAATTAAAGGAATGTACTAATATGAACAATACACGGTGTTCCATAAAACAGAACGACATATCAGAGGAGGAAAACACTATAAGAATCCAAAGAAGAAGAAATCAAACATACAACACTACAAATAAAACGCGACACCGGAACATTATTTTATTAAGTACTTGCATATCCACACAAATATTTTTTTAAATAACTACCCAACGAAGGTCGTGTAGTAGCCCACAAGCCCAGCTAGCTACTAATAAATTTAACAACACTAAAGTAAAGTTCAATAAGAAAATTTGTTTCTCTAATTTCTTTTACAAAATCCGCGCATTTTTTAAACAATGGTGAAACATAGTCTCTTAAAATGGGTTGTGCGAAAAAGATGTACCATTATATAGTAAAATAAATTTTTTAACTTGCAGTCACCATAAATTAAATTGTAAAATGTTCTACGTCATTAACGCAAATAGCATTTTTAATTAATTATTTGCCGATGTTGAAACGCAAGCGAAAACAAAATATAATGAAGACCGGGGACAATTGTAACACTTCTGGGTCCTCTCTTTACTAGCACTCTATCCGTTGAAGTATCCCATAGCGGTTTTCATTTCTCATGAGTTGTCCGAAATATTGCAAGTTTCTGATTTTTATAGTTTTTACGATTTCGGTTGTTTTATTCATTCTTTGCAGTACTTCAACGTTCGTCACATGGTTAACCCAAGATATTTTCAATATTCGCCTGTGCGTACAAATCTCAAAAGCCTAGAGTTTCCTCATTGATGCTTCAGTCAGCGTCCAGGTCTCAGCTCTATACAACAGGACAGAGGATACATAACACCTTAATAGTAGAATTTTTATATTTAAATTTAGATCTCGAGTCTTAAACACTTTCTATATGTTAACAAATGTTGTTCGGGCTTTCTCAATCCTGCACTTAATGTCTTTAGAATCGTCCCATTGATCATTGATCGATATACCTAGGTATGTCATTGATGTTACTCTTTCGATTGGTTGGGAGTGTACTATTAAGGGTTTGGGTGGAATTGTATTTCTACTAAAGTATTTTGTTTTTTGTATGTTCAGTTCAAGTCCGTATCATCGACTGATCATTTCAATGTTTGACATGAGTTCTTTTAAACCTTCGAAGCTGTCCGCGAATATGGCCGCATCGTCCGCATATCTAATGTAGTCATTCTCATTCCGTTTAATAATATACCATCATCTATGTCTTGCATAGATTCGTTAAATATTTGCTCGGAGCAAATATTGAATAGCAGGGGTGACAAAGCACATCCCTGTCGCACGCCTCGTTTTATCTGTACCTCGTATAAATCGTCTCCATCTATTGTAATGTATGCGGATTGATTCCAGTAGAGGTTAGTTATAATTTGTAGATCTTTGTCATCTATGTCAATTTTTTCCAAAACATTAATAAGTTTGTCGCGTTTAACTCTATCAAATGCTTTATGATAGTCTATAAAGCAAGCGTAAGTATCGACATTCATATCTCTGCGTTGAAACAGAACTTGTACTGCAAAGAGAGCCTCTCTCGTACCCAAGGCGTTGCGGAATCCGAATTGCGTTTCACTTAGCTGCTCTTCACAGAGTTTGAAAATACGTCTGCGTATTATTTTCAAGAAGATTTTGAGAAGATGTGACATGATGCTAATTGTGCGGTAATCGGCACAGTATTTGGCGCTAAATTTCTTTGGTATGGCGATGAAAGTTGATTTGAGCTATTCTCTGGGTATTTTTCCTGAATCGTATATATGCTTAAAGATGCTAGTTATCAATATTGTAGCATTATCGTCAAGAAGTTTTAAAATTTCGGATTGGATTCCATCTGGACCTGGCATTTTTCTGTCTTTCATATGACTTATTGTTACACGTACTTTGTCCTCTGTTATATATGGTCCACTTACACATGTTATTTGTTTCGGATCACCCCTCTGTTCATCATTGAAAAGGTTTGTAATGTAATCTTTCCATTTTTCTATTCTTGCCTTTCTATCTATAATAATATTTCCTTCCTCATCTATCAAGCGTCCAATTGTCTTACAATGTATGTTAAAGTGGTCGTGTTTCCTTTCTAAAGTCCCAATTGCCCCGCATTATTCTTCTAACCAATTTTCCTTAGCTATTCTTATCTCTTTACGAATATTTCTTTGTATTTCTCTGAATTTTTTAATGTTAGTTCCCTTATATCTCCTTCTCTCATGCATCACATGTAGAATCTCATCGGTCATCCATTGATGTTTTTAGGGTTGGTTGGTTTCAAATAGTCTTTGTGAATTTCTTCCATTGTTACTCTGAATTCTGCCAGCTTTTCCTCCATATTGTTAGTGGTATCTATGTTCGCAATACCTCTCTTCAATGTAGCTGCTACTTGTGTTCTGATATTGTGGTCTTTTAATTTTGCCATGTCATATTGTTGTTTCCGTTTATTTTTCACTATTCTCTTCAGTCTTACGTTTATTTTGGCTACCAAGGCGTTATGGTCAGATCCTATGTCAGCACCTGGGTATGCTTTCGTTGATTGTATGCTATTCCTGAACCTTTTATTTATTCACACATAGTCAATTTGATTTCTGACAATATGGCCAGGTTTATCTTGAGGTGATACCCAGGTGTAACATCTGGCAGGTAATTTAAAGAAGGTGTTCATGCTAGCCAACTGGTGTTCTTGTGCAAATATAAGTAGTCTGTCACCTCTCTAATTTCGGTCGCCTAATCCATATTCACCAATTAACTCTCCACTCTTCCCTTGTCCAATCTCGGCGTTATAGTCGCCCATTATCATGTTTATATCTTGTTTTGGGAGTTTATCAACAAGATCGTTTAATTCTCTATAGAATGATTCTATTTCGTCTTAGGACTTTTCTGCTGTTGGGGCATATATTTGCATTATATTATATTTAACTGATGTTGTACTTAGAGTAACTAATAGTATTCGTTCATTAACTGAACAAAATTCTCAATGAATTCATTTCTTTGGACACTATAATTCAGACGCCGTTTTGATGTTTGTCTTCGTTGTTGCCAGAATAATAGATTGTGCGTCCGTCAACTTGGCATTGACCTGTTCCCGTCCATCTCATCTCACTAATGCACATGATACCCACAGATAATCGTTTCATTTCTTGTGTAGCGTTATGTACTTTTCCAGCCTCGAAAAGTGTTCTTACATTCCACGTACATATTTTGAAGTTCTTCTCTTTCATCTTTTTAAGGATTATAAATGTATAAGGATTTCGCTGGTTGACGACCGAGAGAGGCTTGCAGCAGTCTTTCACGATTTCTCTTACCCTGCCGGATCTCGGGTTCCAAAATCCGTGATTAGTATGTTTATCAACAATTCTAACCTTGTTTGCCATATTGATATACTAGGAATGTCCTTAGGACCTTTGATGCAGTGGGTTTCCGTGTACTTCTGCATCCAATCCGTGTTGATTCATTTGCCTTTAGGGACAGTTTCCCATCCCAAGGACAAGAGAGTGCCCTGACCTGTATTCATACAGGGGGATCGCTTATACCGGCGATCATTCGGTCTGCTTGGTCGGGGACTGCTTATTCGTCAGATAGACTGCTTATTTCGCAGCTAACCACTATATCTAGAGGCCATTCACTATCCGCCACCTGTGACCCCGCTGGTAGCCTGCAGCGCATCCCCAGCTGTATAATATAATAATTGTAATTCACTTGTTCCATTTCTACGTGACTACTGGAGTTGGAATTACTCCAGGAAGGCAAAATCCTTAGTTAGGATGTACAATGGGCCAAATGTGACCTAAGTCCGTAGATATGCTTGGAAAATTGCGTCCTAGCTCTCACTCTTTCAAATACAATACAATACGTCAAGAAAAAAATTGTTTTTGGTAGCTCTGACTCTTGTTACATTTATCCCCAACCCGGGGACAATTGTAACACAATACGGTGCATTTGTAACATGAAAGACATTTATTAATTTAGGTTAGTTAAAAACAAATCTTTATTCATATTGTAGTGTATTACAAATATGTGGCAGGCAAATGGCAAACTTTACCCGCCAAAATTGGGAAAATGGCGACATCGAGTGGTTGTTGAGGTCAGTCGTATAATATAAAATTCCTGTGTAAATAGACGTTTTTTGAATAACGTGAGTTCTTTCCTATTTCAAGACATAACACATATTAACAGTAATATGCACACGTAACCTAATAAGGAACAACAAAGAAAAAAAGCTAACATAATAAGCAATAATATAGCTGATTAATCTGCGCAGTTAATGCATTAAAAGAACGTTTCTTTCTGGCACTATATCCACGTTTCACAATTTGCATTAGATGGGAAAGGCTTCATGCGATACACGCACAGAGCACCGCCTTCTTCATCTGAAGAACTATCTACTATTTTTCTCTTTTTTGAAAAATTTCTTTTAACCCTTTAAACTTTTCCTTTGTCAGCGGTTTTTTGCAGATTTTTCTTCCTCAAGTGCTTGTTGTTCGATGTTTCTGTTAATATGGCTGTCTTTCTTTTCTTTCTCTGTGTTTGCCTTTAACTGCTAGGCGTTGCTTTAGGAAAGGGTCTAATATTTTCTTACAGTACCCTAGAAGAATTAAGCTCTCCATCTTCAGTAGTACCCTCTTTAGATGTAGAAGGAACAGGTTCAATTTCTACTATAATGTGATTTGAAGCTGACGTAAAAGGAACAGGGTCATTCTCATAATCTAAATCATAAATCTCTTCTTTTACACCACGCACATCATTTAGACTTGAATCTACGGGGCGGGAATGCTTGTGCGACGAGACCGGGCAAGTCATATATCGTAATGATACGTCCTGGGTGATTTTTCATCCATGCACCCATAGAACTGTTTACATATGTCTTAAAAGAACCATTCACTCCCCGGTCTAGTAGTTGTAGTTTGTGGCAGGTATGGGGAGGAAATGATAAGCGAACAATGCCATTTTCACGCATACAATCCTATAGTAGAAAATCGTTCCACGGGTTTGGAACTTTTAATTTCTTTTTAGTGCAAACTCGAACACTAAAGCACATATATCCGAGGGGGTAAGAACGAAATATAGATCAGCTGAACTGAGAATGTAGTCGCAAAACACTTTTTCGTCTTCCGTGGACAAAATTTTATTATGGGAGTTATATTCCACATTTGGTTCATGAATGCCTTCTTTTAATTTCTTAAGATATCGATCAAAAGTTACGTGGCAAATACTTAACCCTCGTGCAACTTCTCCCTTTGCGAGGTTTTCTGCTGCTGTTTGGTTCATAATTTCAGCTCTCGGCATTGCGATCTAATAAGTAACAGATACCGACATAAACACCTACTATGCCAATAATATTTCAATTCGGGTGCAGATGTAACATGTTATATTAGTCCCCATAATAGGTGTTACAATTGTGCACGTGACAGGTTCCATTAAAAATTAAATTAAATGTCACTAACTGTCAAACTTAACCTTAAAATATACGTTGCAAGACCGAGTACAATCTTCAAGCAAACTGATGCTAGAACAAGAAGAATATTTGTGTGTAATCTTCTATTTTTATTATCAATAATGTATAATACTACCACGATTACAATACACTTGTTTAGAACGCAACACACCGGGAACGTACAGATTTATGTCAAACCACATTAACAGCCGCAGACCATGCCAACTTTAATACGGACATAATGGCGTGAAATATGAAATATATATTTTTTTATTGGTACCCCATTTTGCTTATTTAAAGTACGCCTTAGAGTGTTTAAATCCAAGTTTTAAAAACGCGCGTGTTTTAAAGTTACCACGGCAACATCAACAACCCGAGAAACGTGAAGACAAAAAGTCAACTTTTTAATTATTGATCTGACGGGAGTACCTTGTAACTCAAATAAAATATTACTAACAAATGTTTCAAAAGTTTTATTCAAATATTTAACAATCTTAATTTTTTAAATGAATGTGAAAAGTACAGTTGGTATTGTTTGAAATATTAATACTTCGGTTTTTTAAATCAGAGGAAATGTTGTTCAAGTTAATACTGCTAACATTCTCGGAAGTCAATGAGGTTGCACTTCCATAATGGCACTCCCAATAATGTTTGAAACATTCTTCTTATTGCTAATACTCTCTTCAACGTAACCAGTCGCCACAGCTGTCGATTTCCATCCTACTTGTCGTTGGATTTGATCTATTGTCATGTCACTATTCGCCATAATGGTAGTGGACGTACGTCGAAACGCATGTCCCGTGTATTTCTCAGGATCCTCCAATTTAAGATAACGTGCAATTTGCAAGGGACATGATCCAAATATATTAATGCCAACCACTTGATTGGTGCACTTCCCCTTATCATACCGTAAGAAAACTCGGTCTGTACTAACATTTTGGGGGCGCAATAATAAATACTGCTTCACCAATCGCACATAACTAATTACATCACTGTCGGCAACAGTAAAACGTCGAGGCTTCACTGTCTTAGATGGTCGGATAATAATAAGCAATACGCTTCCTTCTTCCTTGATGTCATGTAAGCGTAAATCGCACAATTCACATCTTGTACAAGAACCAAAGATACCGCAAATGGCTACCACCTTCAAAAATAAATACGTAATGTCCGGTGCATCTGTGAAAAACTTCCGCAAATCGTCTTCCTTGAATACATATGCCTTCTTGGCTACGTTATTCATGCTAATGGCCTTCATGAATGCATGCACTTTTACAAATGATTTTAAATCGACCCCTTTGTTTATCCTCAACATACTTTGCAATTTCGAATGGATAGCCCACATACTCACCGCCTTGTACTACTCCGACATTTTCTAAAGGTAAGCAAGCACAACTCGTTCATCTGTATCTGTTACCTTTTGCTCTTTCATCCATTTGATGAAGTTGTCGTATTCTTTTTTATAAGCGTCTTCCGATTTTTGCGATATTAACCGCGATTCTGCTTTTCTATTTAAGTAATCAATGTTAGAACTCATTTTAGAGCAATATACAACCAGTAACAACTGTAGTGACAACAATTAATCCTATGTGACAGATTGCAAATTAATTTTTGTTTTTCTCATTTCCATGACAACGAAAGGTATACTGATGTCAGATCACGAATTCAACCATTTTACATTCTTAGTTCTTATTTCCAGTTTTTGTAGTAATAATACCAGTATTTATGATTTCAAAGTGTACCAATAAAAAAAAATAGCGTAAAGTATTCGTGGATACCTGGTCTTTAAAACACTTGCTCTATTTCGAGCACTCCGGCTGCGCTTTAAGTGTTTTAAAGACCTTAATATCCACTTATACTTTAATATACTATTAAATATTTTTTTGCGTTTGTTACTTTTATATCATGTTACAAATATCCCCAGTCTCCCCTACTTTAGCAGCCTAGCACTACTTCATGTGCACAAGAAGTGGTGTTAAATTGATGGTCTTTCATCTTAGTTAAAATAGTTTATTTTTATTTTTTAATCCTACTTAAATACAGTGTCTGACGAACGGTGGATAACCAAAATAAGTCTGCTGAAATAAGGAAAATAAATTAACGTAGATTTTCACAACTGAAACAATACAAGTACATACCTGAAGATAACTAACGGTACAGCTAATTTATAGATTAAAAAATAGAGGGGACCTACAGTTTAACGTCTAATCCGACCTACAGAAATATCAGAGATTTTTGGCATTAAGATTGCCAACCGAGTTGGGGAGTTCTGTGTGACGAGTTTACAGCACAAGATTTTTATACGCTACGGTCTGATAACTGAGCTACCTAAAGATAACTGGTAGATTCTCTACCATTATAACAACTAGACAAATGAACTTTGTTTTTACAAGTGCACTTATCAATACATTGATTGCGTGAACATTACCAACTAATACTATTGGTATCAAATTTTCCAAGAATATCTGATCGCACACAACTATTAATTTTTAATTTATGGTCATTGCAATCAATAAAATTTATTGAAGGACACAATATAGAATTTTTAAATGTTTTACGTGATATAATTATAAATTCCAGTTAAAATGTGAAACACGGTAGAATGAAAGTACCCGCAAATTATGCATGGAAGTAATAAACTACACGCGCTGCGAAACTACTAACGCAATAATATACATTAACTTTAATCCATAATGAACCAACAGCGTGATTTGTACATTCAAAATCAAAATAAACAGAACCGTTCCGGCAGAACACGACCACCTTGTTATTTAATTTAAATAAATTTCGAATTGCATTAGCTTAATTAACAGTCCGAACACAATTAATCCCGAATGAAAGCCTCATTTAGATGTGTTGCTGTTTATATATGTTAAAACAGTAACGGCATAATAATATGGGAAATATGGAAGGTTTCTGATTGAAAACGAAAATCAGAAAATGGCTTGAGGCATATTTTACAGTAAATACCTTAAACGTCTACCTTCAGTTTCACTACAACGAAGCAGTCGTCGATTCCTGTCTAATACTTTTTGTAGCAATTGAAAAACTTTTAATTCAATTGTAGATGTGAACAATCGGTTGCGTTTATTAACAATCTGCTGAAGATGGATATTCTTTGTAAAATTCTTCGATGCATCTGGTTGCGGAGTACAATCAGACCCAATTTTCCAATTTCATGCCGTTTCGAAGGTTAATAATAAAAGTTTTATGTTCTGGAAAGACGTGTTTAAAACATTTAAATTGGATGAAAATGGAATTCAAATTATTTAAGCCACCTTCGTTTTGCAGACGACATTGTCCTTTTCAGTCAAAATATAAATTAATTACAAAGTATACTAAAAAAACTTGAATCAACATCTGCTGCAATTGGATTACAAATGAACCTGAATGAAACAAAAATCATGAGCTTCCGATATACCACCAAAATAAGGAATTGAAATATATTTAACATTTTCAGAGTGGTCTTTAGAATATATTCTTTGAACTGCTAATCTTTCTTTTTGGTTAATGTGTCTTATCAGTTTTGTGTTGTACCCATTATAATCGAAATCTCTTTGGTGTAATCACTGTTACTTAGGGGAAATGTTTTTCTTCAATTATGCAAAATTTCAAATTGCCAATTTGTTAAAAGACATGTCAAAAACAGACACATTCAAATTATAATACAAACAAACATAATAATTTACTGCTTGCGTCAATTAAAGACAAAATCACAACAAACAGTCTGATTTCTGTTAGAGCAGATAAAGGTAATACCTTAGTTATTTTACAAAAGATGATTACATACAAAAAGTTAATAATTTTATAACTACTTCAAATTTAAAAACCTTAAATAGAGATCCTACGAAAAAATATCACAGCAATCTAAGGCAAACATTAAATAACTGCATTGTTACCTCAACACATTATGAGAAAAGAAAAGTAATACACCCAAACCTACAACCACCAAAACTATACGGTTTAATAAAAATACATAAACCCCAAATGCCTATTAGACCGGTAGTTTCATACATAAACGCACCCAACCACATGTTAGCAAAAACATTAAATAATATAGTTACTAGTTTAGAATACCAACCAAAATATTCAGTTAAAAATTCTTCCGAATTAATCAATAAGTTGTCCAGTTTAAGTTTATAGTGTTAATGGACAGATTATTAAAGAATGCCAGAATAAAAACAAGACAGTGCCAAACAGTAATAGGATACAATAGATTAATATAAATAAATATTGATTGTCTCATGTACGCGGATGATATAGTCCCAATACTCCTAATATCAGATACCCACAGAAAAATGACGCAACTAATGGAAATATGGACGGAATAAATAGGAAAACTGGAAATGGAGGTGAACATCAATAAATGTAAAACAATAATAATTAATAATAAATCGGAAGAGCAAATAAGAGAAATTGGTATTAAAGGGATTAACTTTGAAAAAGTGACAGCATACGAATACCTTGAAAGCGAAATATCGGAGGATGGGAAGATAGACCTAGATGTAGCCAACAGAACAAAAAAGAGCGTAAGGATCTATTACGCAGTAAACAAAATAATATTTGGAAAAAGAGAAATAGACACGGAAACGAAATTAAGGGTCTACAATGCAATAGTAGTACCAACGTTGACATGCGCAAAGCGAGTCATGGGCAATGCAAGACTAACATGAAGGAAAAATCATTAGCAGCAGAAATAAACTTCTTTAGAAAAATAACAGGGAAAAACTAAGATGGACAGAGAGAGGAATGAACATATAAGACAAATAGTCCAGCAAGAAGCAATTACAAAGAAGATTGAGAGGAAACAAGTAAACTGGTACGGTCATATACTAAGAATGGACCAAAACAGACTAGTTAAGAAGATAATGGAGGCAGGCAGAATGTGGAAAAGAAGAACAGGAAGAGCCAGAAAAAACTGACTACAAAGAATGGAGGAATTAGGCAGACAAAGAGGAAAGACGAGATAAGAGATGAAAGCACTGGCGATGGACCGGAAGGGATGGAGAAATTTGGTCAAGAAATCACAAGACAAGAATCCGACACCCTAAGGTATAAAGCTTTTAGAAGAAGAAGAAGAAGAAGAAGAAGTTTACCATCACAATGCAAACTAGTCAGTTTTGATGTCACCAATATGTTTTCACAAATACCCCCTCAAGAGTATATTCCTTTGTTAAATAATATTTTTTTCAACAAAAATGTTGAATTAACAAAACGAAATGAGTTGATTCAATTATTCGAACTATGTATTGATCAAAATTATTTTATTTTTTAAGATCAAATTTATCTTCAGAAAAACGGTTTACCAGTGGGAAGTCTAATTTCACCACTTCTAGTTAATATATTTATGGAACATTTAGAAGATCGAATTTTTGAATCAAATCAATCTTCGAAAATTATATTTTGGTTCCGTTACGTTGATGATATTTTAGCATGTTTTAATAGTTCATTTGAGTTTATTGGTGACTTCTTAACGTTTATCAATACTCTATACTCAAACATAAACTTTACATTAGAAACAGAACAAAACAGATGTATTAATTATTTAGAGTTAAACATAAAAATTAATTCCGAAAACAAACTCGAATACTCTATTTATAGAAAACCTACACAAACAGATATCACAATACCACAGGACTCATGTCACCATAAAACACATAAATTAGCAGCCTATAGGTCACTGATACATAGAGCTTTAACAGTTCCCCTAAGTAACACTGATTACACCAAAGAGATTTCGATTATTAAACAAATTGCACACAGTAATGGGTACCACACAAAACTGATAGACACACTAATCAAAAAGAAAGATTATAAATTAGCAATTCAAAGAATATATTCTAAAGACCACTCTGAAAATGTTAAATATATTTCAATTCCTTATTTTGGAGATATATCGGAGAAAAATGCTAAAATTATAATCAAATCAAGTAAATTTAAAATAATTTATAAAACAATAAAAAACACTTTCAACACCTAATTCAATGCGAAAGACAGAACTAACGATTTGTTAAAATCAGGTATTTACAAATTAAACTGTTCACATTGTAATTATGTATACATAGGTCAAACAATTAGAAATTTTGACACTAGATACAAAGAGCACATTTGCTCGTACAAATATAAACACCCAGAAAAATTACGCTAAACATTTATTAGAACACAATCATGCATTGACATCAAATAATATAATAACATTTTTACACTTCTGTGATGATAAACGTAAATTGGATATACTCGAGGCCTTTGAAATTCACAAACACACCTTTAATGAATGAGCAAATTGAGCTTATAAATTCCCTGTTATTGGAAGTTTTGGAATAGAAGACCTGAGCCAAGTCCGAAACCAAGATCCAGTGTGCTGTTACCTTAGCTACAAATGTTTACTACATTAAATGATTTTGATAATGACATATTGTAGGACGAATTACGTATAAAACAAAAATAATAACAAATACTTGTTGAAATTGCCTATTATTATTATTAAAATATATTTTTTTTATATATTTTATTCCTAGGCTCGCAATGCGAAGTCCTCGGTTCGAACCTTGGGATAGGCAGAAATTTTTTCGTCGGTATCGATCTCGGTAACCATTCGACGTTGGGATACAATTAACGGCGCTTCTCCTAGCCAGTGGCTGACCAGGAGAAGTAATAAGGCCACACACAACATCATTCATACAATTGACACAAATGGTGAAAATGGATAGAGTGTATGTAGTTGAGGGGAGCGGGAGGAGCGTGATGCAAGTCCAATGGAGACCCATCACCTTCAATTAATCTCGAATGACATCCTCGACACCGTAAGGTAAAAGGGGGAATTCATAAAGAAAGAAAGGACAATTTCTCCCTTGCGGTTGTAATTCTTTTTGAAAGTGTATACCCTAGCACTGTAACAATTTAGTATTTTAATAATAAAGAAGGTATTCTTCTTGATAGATCGAAAACACGCCAGAGAACCGTTTTCGCTGCCAAAAATGTTACCTATTTATTCCAACCGTTCACAGTTTAATTTTATTAGGAGAATAGCTACTTCATCTTATTTCTCTTGTGCACGTCTTCAGGCCTAATCCTTTCACATTACATACCCTTAACGGTAGTTAAATATGCGCCTAAACTTTCGATATTGACCCGGATAAAACAGCGTTGCCAAGAGAGACGGTAATCAAATTTTGGGGCTCTGAGGAATAGATCTCCCTCGACAGCGATTTGTGCTTCACAAATTACACCTGAGTCTTCTGTTTGAAAGATAGAATCTGAACGCGAAATTCTTATCATTATCACCTAAATTACCGCAGATGACGCGTCGACTTAATGGCTTGAAAATATTGATTCGACTTCTTAGAGTGATTCTCTTCCAATCATTTGTAACGTGACATGAAATTTGATCTCATTCCCTTTGTGGATACAAAGCCAGCGCTGACAAAGTTGAAAACTTTTGCTAATTAATAATTGTTTGGACAAACGTTTCATAACTTAAAATCATAATTAAATTTTTAAATAAAATAACTTTACGAGTTCTTCCGCCATTCCTTTGAAGCTCTCGCACCTGTGCTGTGCTTGAAAGTCTCATTACCTAACAATAACTTCAGTGCTAATGACGCTAATTAGCTTAGGTATCCGTTAACAAAGCACTAATATTCAAAGGAAAACGGCTGAACTGAGCCAACACGTTGTAAATGAAATTTTCAGTTCGGAAAGAGCGATCTTGGAAAGTCGACGCAGTTATTTTAATATCACCGCAACTTCCCGACTGACAGCCGCTTCATATATGAAATTTTTAAAAGTTTTTTCCGTTCCTGTAAACTCGTCTTAGGTCGCTGAAAGGCGAATTCGTGGTTTGATATTCAGATGAAACCAATATTTGTGGGAGGGAGATTTCTGCGGATTTAGATTTATGAAACCAAACTGACACCCTGTCAACAGAGTTAGTAGTAAATTCAGAACCATCTGTTAAGTGGATTATCACGGAGAATGATTATTGTTCTTAAAATTCATTAAAATGGCCTCATTTGTATAAACTTTAATTTTTATGATATCCTGAAAAACGTTTGAGTTAAAAATTACGTATGCCTGTAAAAAAAAAAGTTTAACATCAAGGTTACTTTGAAGTTTTTCCCGCTCTATTAACATCTTTTTTATTTTTTCATTTATTTTAATGAAAAATTCACACAGGCGGCCTTTACACTGAAACATAAAACAGTAACCAGTGTACACATTGTTTTGAAGTCACTAAGAATAAAGCAAACATGTTTAACCTTCAGGATAACATTGAACATATTTGCAATTTATTTGCATTTGTATGGGAGATGCATATTCAAAATATCCGGCACTATGTAGAAAACAGGAAAAATGTCTAGAAAAGATACTTTACTTTATTAAACATTGACAGCAAATTTATATCAATTACTAATAAAACAAAAATAACGTTCTTATTTCATACGTGTATGATTTAATACCAAATTAATACAGACAAGCCAAACTAGGCCCAACTCTGTCATTGGTAGTTTTTTTAAACAAGAGAATGTATCGTTCCCCTGAGCGATTTTTTCCGAGGGAAAATCCTGATGTTCGTACTTCTGTTTTCCTCTGGGATGTTCTCTATTTTTTGATTGAATTGCCTGTGGATTGTTATATTTAGCAACTCTTCTGAAGTGTTCCTTCTTATTTAAATGACACTCTGTATTTTTTAATGTGTACATTCCTCTAGTTTTCTATTACAAGACTTTGATCTTAGATTTGCTTTCTTTGCTGAATTGCAGAATTAACGATTTTTTTTATTTAATCCGATATATTTTTGTTTTTACATTCCTTTGATTAACTATTCTCAACAGTGCTATTTACATAATTTTGTGATAGTAACGAAAATTACAGTTGTATAACTTTTAGATTGTTAGAAATTAAAGTGAACAGTTTTACATTGAAAGCTTCTGACGGTGTATAATAAATGCAGATACATATTTGTTATTGTCTAGTAGTTCTATTGGGCGCGTATTCGCAGACACAGCTGTGTGTGTGAATTTATTAGTTTTTAAACGTTGTTATATTGAAGTACTTGTTAACACTGTAGTAAATCTTTCCATACTAAAAAGATTTCTACGGCCGGCACTTTCCGAGTTACTTCAAAAATAAAATCTATAACGAATATCGTTATTGTTATTTATTTGACTATCATAAGATTATTGTTTGTTAATAATATTATAATTTGAGCTATGCCGAGATGTAAGTTGTGTACATTGTAAATATGCGTAACTGTTAATTAATCATATAAATATTTGTTTAAAATAATATTCACAATAATATTAATAGTGAAGATTAATTTAAACTATTAATATGCATTTCAATGAAATAAGGCAACAAACATTTAACAAATCACAGAAAAGTCTATTTTTTCGAATAATATTGTGTAGTAGCGTGTTTCTTCCACGTCTATTGGATTGATAACGTGCGGATTTTTTATTTAAATCTCAGATATACTTCCCCGATACATATGAATTTCTATCGCACTTAATAGACGTGTAAATCAAGCTTTATAAGTTGGTGGTTTAGTAGAACAAATTTGAACAGATGTGGAAGGGTTGAGGAATGTTATATATATATATATATATATATATACCGTGTGCTGACTTTGATTACGTTCGAATTCGTCAAGTTCCTGCTTCCCAAGTTAAAAAACGCACCCAAAACAAGGTCTACCCAGAAGGGACGTTAATGTTCCAGAGACTACATCTATTTTTATTTTAATAATACCAAATTAAGTGATAAATTTGAAAAACTTTAAAAATTTATACATTGGTATAATAATATCACCAAATTCGATGTTGTCGTCAACGTGGCGAGTGGTAAAGGATTCGCTTTGTAATGCGATTTTCGAGAGTTCGAATCCTTCCTTCTACCTTTTTTTTTTAATTCTTTTTTATATAAAACGTTTTATTTCTGTAAATCTAACTGTGTTAGTATCCTTTACATACACAGCATACAAAAATACAAGCATTTTTGAGTTTCATAAAAAAAGAGTAATCCAAACGATTATAAAATGATCTCCGCACTTGAGCAAGCGGTCTTGGTGCAGTTAATCTACACCATTCAATAATGTTGTGTATTTAGAAAATAATATCACTATTGAATTTACAAAAATAAAACGTTTTTCATAAAAAAATTAAAAAAACATATAAAGCAGAACGGAGAATTCGAACTCCGCATTGCAAAGCGAATCCTTTGCCACTGCGCTATGCTGGTTGCAATCGCACACCAGATTTGGCGATATTACTACACCACATGTGCACATTTTTTCAAAGTTGTTCCAATTTGTCATATAATTTAGTATTATAAAAATGTAGACTCTAGAAAATTAACGTCTTTTCTGCGTACACCTTGTTTTGGGTGCGTTTTTTAACTTGGAGAGCAGGAAATTGAAGAATTCCACAAACGCATGTATTTTCCCTATGGAGCGTATTCAAAGTCGGCTCATGATATATTTAATTTAATAATTTAATTATTTACTTTACGAATGCAACTATAAAATAAAAATTACAATACACATATAAAAATTTAGAGACTGCAACCATTTTCTTATGATCTTCGGATCCTCCGATGTTTATTCTTTAAAAAATATCTCACATATATAACATTTTATAGAAAAATTTTTGAAGTAGTTAAGCTACCGACTTTTGCACTCAGTAAAAAATGTTTGTTGACACATTACCAATTCTAGAATTCTAGAAATAAAAAAGGTAATGTTTTGAAAGCAGGATAGCCTTCATATCTTAGTATAAGAGCCTTTGATGTACAAATTTGTACACAAGAAATATCAATATACAAGATATTACCTACAAACTAAAGCAAGAAATTGACCTAACACATATAAATACTTGTAAGATCAATAATTATTTCATAATTACGAAATTTATTAGATGTTATATATTTTTTTAACATTGCAATTTTACTGCAGTCTACATTATCGATTAATATTTTAGTAGAAATAATGTTATTAAAAGAACAGAGGCTTCTGCTTTGCTCGCCATAGATTACCTTGTAGATATAAAAGAAAGCCGACATAACCCTTAAGCAAGGAAAAAACGTGTTCCGGTGGGA
This sequence comes from Limonius californicus, assembly GCA_014611495.1. Taxonomy (NCBI): domain Eukaryota; kingdom Metazoa; phylum Arthropoda; class Insecta; order Coleoptera; family Elateridae; genus Limonius; species Limonius californicus. The sequence continues at coordinate 37,268 of JABXWE010000055.1, forward strand.
TTGCGTAGAAAGATGCTTCAACCAATAAAATAAATAAAAATTACGAGTGTAACTGAGCTGTATTTTTTGTTGCAGGGTCTAGTTGCGACGCCATTTACGTTAGCGACAGCGTCAAAAACGGTACAATAACGAGTCCTTCGTATCCTGCTCCTTATCCTGCAAGAACGACGTGCAGATATGAATTTCAAGGACGGGGAAAGGAAAGGGTCCAGATAGTCTTCCAAGAGTTTAATTTATATCATCCCGCGGATGATCCCAAGGAGTAAGTCCTCGAAGAAAAACCTTTCTGATTTTGCTTACACCGTATTTTATTTGAAAAATCGTATTACGTCCGGCTTACATTGGCACCATTCGGATTCCCTGATCCGTTTCTAGATATTGCATTTATAAATGGCAGCGTGAACGCTTCGATCTGATATTTCAATTCAATGGATGCGCATCGTGTAGAAATCTGCTGGGTTAAAGAATTTACTATGTAACGTTCGCAATAGGTTGTAGTTTTTAAATTTGTTCATCACGTATAATCATGAATTTTTATGGTTTTCTGTCTTAGAAAATCAGATATTAATATTTACATTTACATTAAACCAAGTTTGAGGAAAACTTTCTAGAAATTACACGAAGCAGGCGTGTATTGTGATACTAGACCTCAATTCTTCGAAAAACGCCAGAACTCGTTAATTTAATATGCTAAGGGCATATATGCTCAGTTTCATATGAAATGCACGACCCATTAAAAATAAAGCTACGTGTTTGAAATTTTGCTATAATGACGTTTTATTATTGCATATGAAATGATCACTATTTCCATTAAAAAAAATCAAGTGGTTGTGGTTGCTTAGAAACAAAACAATATCTAGTAAACATTAATTAGTTGTTTCGAGATTTTGTTACAGTTTGTGACAGAATTAATGTTTTAAAATGCCTCCAGTAAGACAACGTAGAAATTTTAACCACATTTCCGATTTGGATAAAAGTCGTGAAAAAAGCTGGACTATCTTTTCGTGAAATTCGTAGAAGGGTAAATCGGGACCACACTACAATTGCACGAATATGGTCTGCTTGGTCAGAGGAAGGCATTCAGCGACATCGTCCAGTTGGTAGACCTCCACGTAGCAGCAATGTTCGTGAAGATCGACTTCTTCGAAGAATCGCTACACGAGACCGCTTTCAAACAACAAGGTCTGTTGCTGTAGACTGGATGCGAGCTCTTCGCCGCCGCGTGTCAATGGCAACAATTTACAGAAGAATCTCTTCGTTTGGACTGCGATCCTACCGTCCATTCCAACGGCTGCTTTTCAACTGCACATCACAAGGCGGTTAGGCTTCTTTGTGTCAAGAGCGACAGCATTGGAATCAGCAATGGAACTACATTGTCTTCAGAGACGAATCAAGATTTTGTTTGTGGGCAAATGATGGCCGATGCTCATCGCTATATTCATAATGTCCTGAAACCGGTGTTAGTACCAACCATGCAGACGTATTTTCCAACAGAATAATGCACGTCCACACACTGCAAACATTACCAGAACGTACCTCCAACAAGCAGAATTGCAAATGTTGCCCTGGCCCTGGGCACGATCACCGGGACTTATCGCCGATCTAACATCTTTGGGACATAATGGACCGGCGACTAAGATTATTGCCAAGAGCTCCTAACAACTTAGACGAGCTGAGACACCAACTTGAGGTTATATGGAACGGGATAGAAAGCATGCCACGACGAGTAAATGCTATTCATGGCGATGTTACACATTATTAATTTTGATTTCGTTGTTGTTATTGTTTTCTTATAACTGTTAATTTCATACGCAATAATGAAACATTATTTTAGCAAAATTTCAAACTCGTAGCTTTATTGTTAATGGGTGGTGAATTTCATATGAAACGAAGTGTATAACAAGACTACTTCCGTTCACCTATCTTTAACCCTAAAATTGGGTAATCCTACCCTAAGAATTTTTAAATGGCAAGGGATATCAAAACACATACCATTGAAATCTCGATGAATTTACTTTACAGTAGTGTTTTTATTTTTGAATACCGAGCATTAGGTCCCGCGGAAATTCAGTCCAAAGTTTCAGGGTCATAAATGTTCGAAATAAATACCACCAGCGTCCATTCAATAAAGGTTCTGTTCAAAATATCATCGCACATTCTGAAGCTCTTGTGGAGTGATTAGACGACATCTGTTGATGATACGTTGTCGTAAATCTTGTAAAGATCACCCCACAAAAAGAAATCTAGCGGAGATAAATCTGGTGACTTTGCAAGCCGTTCAATAGCACATCTTCTTCCATTCTACTGACTCGGAAACCTTCGATCCAAATACTGTCGAACAACCAATATATAATGCGGAGGATCTCCGTCCTGTTGGAATATGAAATGATCTTCGAGGTAATCATCATTATTGTTCATAATATCAATTAACACTGAATCAATATTGGCCAACTACATCTGTCCAATCAAATTACCAGCTAAGAAAAAAGGACCAACGGAACGATCGCCAAAAATGCCAGTCCAAATATTTTATCGGGGTGTTGAGTATGTTTCGTGAAATATTGTCGAATGACGATTGACTGTCCCATTTACGGAAAAAGTGCATTCGTCGGAAAAATAGACGTTAAAAAGAGTATTTGTATTATTTGTCACCCGTTCACTTACAGTCTCACAAAATTGCAAACGGCTGTTGAAGTCGTGTTAATTGAGTTCTTGTAACAAATGAATCTTCTATCTATCTATCTAGGGTATAAAACTTGTGGTGTTTCAAAATTCATTGAATACTAGTTCGATTAATACCTGATACAATAGCCATTTGCCTTATACTCAACGTAGGATCGACAACAACGTGGTCAAGAACTGCAACTCCCACCGTTTCATTTCTTACCAGATTTTCAGAATTTCGCTTTTTATTTACGACAGATCCGTTATCAAGAAATTTTCTCACTAACTATCTGCACGTTGCTGATTGAACAATTCGGCGCTTCTACTGGGTCGTTCATTATTTCCGAAGAAAAATACAATCATTTAACTCATTCTGAAATCGGATAAACAATTTTAAATGTTCAAAGAAAACAACGACAACTACGAAATATGGGTGACGCTTACGTAAAAAAAAATTAAAATCTTTACAACAACGTGTGGCAAACCGATGCCATCTAATCAGTCCATAAATGCTCTAGAACATTTACTACCTTGACACTTTAGACTGAATTTCCACGGGAACTAATACTCAGAATCCAAAAGAAGAAACCCTACTGTAAAGCAAATTCATCGAGCTTTCAAATGGTTTGTGTTTTGCTACCCCTTCCAGTTTAAAATTTTTAGGGTGAAAGTCACCCCAATTTTGAGATTGAAGATAGGTGAACGGAAATAGTCTATTACATGTCCCACTGGCAAATTAATTTGACGAGTTCAGGCGTATATGCCGCATAATAATTAGAAATAAAGTAAAAAATATTAAGTGAATTCTATAAAATGTTATAAAGAACTATTGCAAATATTCGTCCGAATTTAAAAAAGAGAGAACTGTAAAATAGCATTTACAGAAATATGCGTTTCTCAAATCTTAAGAACATAATATTTAATAAACAAATCTTTAAAATTATTTCACTTGAGTGTGTTCTGCTGCAGGTGTACATAAACTGATACTATTTATTTCTACTTTTGTATAATTCATCAGCTTCTGTTTCTGGGGCCTTTTGGTCATAACAGTGTAAGGGAGGGGGGAGTAATTACTCCCCCCAGCCCTGAATTTCGGCATTTTTTACCTATCTAAATAAAATATTTAATTTGTGTATGTTCCTACTTTTGAGGGCTGAGGTGGCTCAGTGGTAAGAGAGCCAGGCTTTGGATGTAAGAGTGCAAACGCTTCCCAGTTCGAATCACTCCAGGGGTGGGAAATTTTTCTAAATCCATGGGTGGTCGGTACTTGGTACCGGTTTCCATTTGCCATTCGGGATCAAATTCATAGCACTCCCCGTATTACGGTCGTATTAGAGGAGTAATAAGACCATAAACAAAAACATCCACACACAGGCAAGTCTAGCATAGTTTCGCATCAACACGGTAACCCGCAGAATCGGGCCCTCTTGAGCATACCACAAACTAGCTTACCTTTGCCTCACACCGCCTCTAACAATTTCTACTTGCTTTTCAAATATTAATCTTAAATAAATAAAAAATGTATTTTTTAAATACCTACTAACGATATCTATATGACGCAGAATTTCATAGCTGAAGAAAACTATTGATTGAAACATCCTCATGATCTCTTATATACCTTGAATTGTTTCAGATGTGAAAATCAAGACTCACTGATGGCGTTCGTCCATATAGACGGAAGAATGGAAAAAATTGACAGCTTTTGCGCCAGTACGTTGCCTAAGCCTGTAATGTCGAATGGACCACGTCTGAAGCTCGAATTTCATGGACTCCTCGCCTCACGATATTCGCGAGGTTTCAAAGCTACTTTTAGCTTTACTGAAAGTAAGCCATTTGTAGATCCGTGGTGATACATAAACGATATGCCTATGCCCTGTTTGCAGATTTTGGAATTAGAACCGGCACTCAGCTGCCGGACTACCCATGTGCCTTCGTTTTTACTAGTAATGAATCCCGGAGTGGATATTTCTATAGTCCCAATTATCCTGGTTTTTATCCACGTGATACGGAATGTTATTACTTCTTTCATGGCAATCAAGGGGAAAAGGTTCATTTGCACTTCAACTACTTTGACGTAGAAGGAGTGCTACCGTAAGTAATACATTTTGTATTTAAATGCATTACCCATAAATCATTTATTTATTACTGATATTTCTTAATGAAACTATTTTCAAGAAAAGTTTTATTATGGTAGCAGTAATTATTTCTTAGAGGACACGAAACGATTTCAAAAGGGAACCATCAACGGTCACATTAAACTTCAATTCAAGTTCAAGCACACTTAAATTCTAAAGCAACACTAACGTTTCTCATTTTCCAAAAAAAAACACTCATTTTCACCATAATTGTTTTATCGTAGGCTGCTGTAGTGTGCAAAATGCATTTCGTATAATGAATATTTACTAGGTTATCAATATTCATTGGAAATCATTTACAAAATTGCTTTATAGAGAATGTTTCTGCGTCTCAATTCTCCGTAACGAGACGTTTCAGAATGAATTTCAGTGTACGTAGAAAGCACTCAACAATAGATTTCAACTAACAATCGAGATATGGTAATGAAGACTATAAAGATACATATATTACTATTATATTTCAATGATTGAATGAAATTCGGTAATTTTTATAGAAATCATAAAAAATGTTTTACACAACCTTCTTTTCTTTTGGACACATTCCGCACATATTGATTTTTAAACGTGCATTTCTAATTTTAATATTAACAATCAATGCGCCTGCTTGCAGAGACCCATATCTCCTTTATTAGGTGGTTTGATTTAGGGTAGGATTAAACATCAATTTTAAATCACATAAAACATTAAATCGATCTTCAAGTATTCGGGTTTGGCCAGTTTTCGGAGGTACTTTAATCGCAGAACTCGACCACTACATCATTTTCACTAAAATCTATTAACTATCTATGTAGATAACATAGATGAACTTAAAATATGCGACGTGGGCTTCTCTTTAGTAGAGATAAACCTTCGACATATCCTGTTTTCAGAAAACGTATTTTTAGGAAACCATTCTTTAAATTTAATAAGCCAACTGGTGTTTTTCTAAGGCACAAATGCAAATTTTGCGTTCGCTACTTTCCGTTAATCGTAAAGTCAAGCCCTGTAATTCAGTTTATAGTTTCGAGCCGGATAGAAATATTGAGTTAACTTACAAAATTTCAAGCTCTACTAAAACCGAAATCCTAATGAAGCCCCATTAAAGAACGTTCATTAAAATCGACTAACTCACTTTTAGTTCATATTAAAGTCACGTAGGAAGTTACAGATTAAAATTTATATTATTAGGTTAGGAAAATTCGTATTAGATGAAACCAGCAGGTAATTGTCTTTGATGCAGGTCCCATATCATAATGAATTATGAAACAAATGTTGGCACATTATAAATGATTAGAAACAATTAAGAGGGGAAACTTCAAAACACATAGTATATAAACAACAACAATTTATATATATTTTTTGTTTTCATGTTAACTACGAAGATCATTTGAAAAGTTCTTGTTATGAAATATAAGTGTCATTATTAATTCTGTAATAATATTTTATGAATATAACTATTTCTGTGATTATATTTTAATAATACTAGTGGTCACAATTTCAACAGGATTTGTATCATTATTTAAAAATGGAACATTGGTATATTTTCTTAAAAAGTGGTTTATCTCCTTCACTTTCGATTGCATCTAAATAGACTGATTTTAAATGTGATCGTAACAGCCTGAAAAGTACCCTCATACTGAATGTTAAAAAAGTCCAAGGCCAGAAATCTGTAAAAAAGATGTGGATCATTATTATACAATGCTTTCGTAAAGTAGTGGATAAATTCGACAAACCATTTTAGAAGGGTTTTCACAGAAAATCCTCGGACACGTCAACCTTATTTTTATGAGTGCATCTTTCCTGATAATTGTTATTTTTCGATCGTCTTTTGTTTTCGCACTATATCGTCATCGACAATTTTTTAAATGGGATCCCATACTTTTGTTCACGAATTTGGATACAGCACATTTTTCTGAGTACGACTTTGTCAAAAACATATGACGTTGAAGAGGAAAGTTTCCAGTCCCAAAATTTCAAAAATGTATGGTAAAGTGATTAGAGTGACCAATAATAATTAAAAAAAAAAGGTTTTGACAGTTGTTTGGAGTTATTTCTTGAAAGAATGCATATCTTATATTTTGTTTGTCAAAAGTAATGTATTTGAAGGGTTTATTGAGTAGTAACTTTGTCATTTTATAAAAAATGGTTAAATTAACTGAACGAGAAAGAATTGAAATTCTTTGCATCATCGAATTTGGAAACAGGGTGCGCACCCAAAGAGAAGTAGTTGAATTGTTCAATGCTACACTCATCCTGATCGGCAACCCATTAGCCAAAGCATGGTAAGCAAGGTTGAGCTTAAATACCGTGAATTTCGGCATGTTCGTGATCTTCCTAAATCTGGTCGACCAACACCAGCAGAAGACGATCGGCTTAATGTTTTGTTGGCAGTGCACGAAAATCATCACTCAACACTTAACCAATTGGCTTCTAATTTTAATATGGCAGCGTCTACAGTCTACAAAATTATGAAAAAGCGAAGTACCATCTTTATAAGGTATGCCTTATCCATGAGCTGTCTGAAGACGACTTTGATCGGTGAAATCAATTCTGCGAGCAAATGCAACAGCTATGCAATAATGATAATAATTCGTAAAAAACATCATTTTTTCTGACCTTTATTTTGAACGACTATGTCAATTGGCACAACTGCCGTTATTGGGCTACCGAGAATCCCCGTGGATGATGGAGTATCGCACTCAATATCACTTTGAATGTATGGTACGACATAGTCGACGGAAGAATTCTGGGTCCCTATTTCTTTGACGTGAACCTAACCGGTGCAAGATATTTGGAATTCTTCGATACGACCTTATTCCTGCACTAGTAGCTTTGTATCCAGATCTAGAGGAACCTGATCTTCCGAGAAATGACTTTTTCTCTCAACAAGACGGTGCACCTCCCCATTATGCAGTACCTGTCCGCGCTTATTTAGATGAGGTGTTCCCGAATCGTTGGATAGGAAGAAGGGGGGGCCGATTGAGTGGCCAGCCAGGTCGCCAGATTTGACACCCCTAGATTACTTTTTGTGGGGATACTTAAAAATTAAAGTGAACGTTAGTAGGCCGGAGAATTTACAAAATTTAAAAGCAAGAATTCGTCACGAGATACAACGTATACCTCCTGTTAATGACAATGTTCAAAAAGAATTTATTCATCGTCTTGGCCACTGTCAGGGAGTCAACGGTGCACAATTTGAACATTTAATTTAGTTGATATTTGAATGTAATCATTGTCTTAAATATAGTATTTTGAAATATCAAATTTGTTTTTTAAAATTTTTTTCTTATCACCCTGTATGTATTAATCCTGTTTTAAAAAATGAGCAAGTAATAAAAAATTTGACGTGTTTGAGCGTTAAATATGTTGATGTCAAAACCGTCTTTTTTCCAGCGCCTCCTTGAAAATTATTATCTAATCTGGAACTTTGGGATTGATTATTTCGAAAACTTTCCTTTTCAAGGTTATACGTTTTTGACAATGTCGTACTCAGAAAAATGTGCTGTATCCAAATTCGTGAACAAAAGTATAGGGTGTTATTTAAAACAAATGTCGATGACGTCATAGTGCAAAAACAAAAGACAATCGAAAACCCTTCTAAAATGTTTTAACGAATTTATCCACTACTTTACGAAAGCGTTGTATATCATAGGTATCTTATATAAAGGTGCATTTCATGTCTTAAGTAATACTTTTTTATCAAAATGTCATCATCATCAACTGACAGGATTAAAGCCGCTGGTTTATTTCGGTCTCATGCAAACTGTTCACTCCATTTCTTTGTCAATATCAGTCTTCTCTTCCCTCACAGTCCATAACATAGAAGTTGTTTTAAGACCCACAGCCGTCCATTCTTAATATGTGTTCCCTTCCCTCTAGTTATGCCTGTATTAGTCTATTTTTATAGTGGACTAAAAAATTTTAACTCTTGTCGTATCTTTTTCTTCCATTGTGATCTAGTATGTAGGTGTATCTTAGAAACTTCATTTTTGTATATTGGATTGCATTTCTTTCATTTTGAGTGATTGTTCAATTTTTTGATCCCCGTAATAACGCTGGGACGGCCACTACCTTGTAATTTTGTATTGTTATAAGTCATTAAACTTTTTAGTAAGTAGGGGTGTCCTCTAAACCTGATACTGGCATATTGCAAAGTAAGGCGTGTGGTTGGGTTACCGATGTCTAACCTTCTGTTGTATTTATTAACACTCATCAAAAAGGTGGCCCCTCTGCTCGCTCGACTATTTAGGTCATTGGATTGGGTCTGGTCATCAGCTGAAATGCCTCTTCCACCAAGTTTGCCATGTCTTCTCTACCAAGCTGGCTGTTGCGGTATTTCGTTTCCTCGGTACCCGTTATATCTAACGAGCTTTCCCCTATCCGCCACCTTGGGAGGCGCCGGATGGAGTACGGGAAAGCTCTAACGGAGGTATGAAACAATTTCCACAAAAGTGGATGTCGCGTTTTCTAATAACTGATTTACTGGAAAACCAATTCTGTAGATAAACCCTGAGTGTACCGATATACATGCGAAACAAAACAACAATTAAAATACTGGAAACTTTCAAAGTCAATAACGGTGGAATATTACACTAACATTACACTAACAAAGAAAAGAAATTCCTTTCTCTTCGTCAAGACAATTCACGTGCTCATTCAAGCATTGTTTCCTTCTCAAAACTCAATGAATTCAAGTGCGATTTGCTGCCGTATCCACGTTATTCACATGATCTAGCTCTGTCTAACTTTCACCTATTCTCATAGTTTAATTATTTCATAGGGTAAAAGAGATTTAAGTCAAACAAAGATGTTATAGAAGCCGTTGAACAATATTTTGCAAACCTTGATGAATCGGTGTATAGTGGTAATATACGAGTACAAAGACTTTCAGGGTACGATTGGCCCAAGTGCTGTTTAGGGAAATTGTATTAAAAACTAAAATACTGTCAAGAAGGTATTAACTGTTCTTCTTTTTCAATCGAAGAATAATTTAAGTAACCCTCGTATAATAATAGAAAAGGAAAACTTTAAATTGCGTACAATTTTGTTCAGATATAAAATGTATATTACTAAATTGGCTCAAGCGCTGTTAAGTAAGATTGTATTGAAGAACTAAAATATTTTCAAAAAACGTATTAATTGTGTCTCAATTTCGTTCCAAGAATGATTTAAGTAAACATCGTATAACAATATAAAAGGAAAACTTAAAATTGCGTAAAATTTTGCTCAGATATGTAAATGTATATTACTAAATTGGCCCAAGTACTGTTAAGTGAGATTGTATTGAAGAACTAATATATTGTCAAAAAGGTATTAAATGTGTCTCAATTTCATTCCAAGAATGATTAAGTGACCCTCGTATAATAAATATAAAAGGAAAACTTAAAATCACATAAAATGTTGCTCAGATGTAAAATGTATATTACTAAATTGGCTCAAGTGCTGTTAAGTGAGATTGTCTTGAAGAACTAAAATATTGTCATAAAGGTATTAACTGTGTCTCAATTTCCTTCCAAGAATGTTTTAAGTAACCCTCGTATAATAAATATAAAAGGAAAACTTAAAATCACATAAAATGTTGCTCAGATGTAAAATGTATATTACTAAACTGGCCCAAGTGCTGGTAAGGGAGATTGTATTGAAAAACTAAAATATTGTCGAAAAGGTATTAACTGTTTCTCTATTTCATTCCAAAAATGTTATAAGTGACCCTCGTATAATACATATAAAAGAAAAACTTAATATTACGTAAAGTGTTACTCAGATGTAAAATGTATATTACTAAATTGGGAAAACTTGCCTTAGATAATAATAAGCTACAAGTTGTCCTTCCATGAAATAGACTGTGATAACTTATTCGTTAATATATTATTATAGTAATAATGAGAAATTTTATTTCCTTAATTTGCACAACTGATATTTAAAAAACTACTGAATTGGTTAATTAATTTATATATGTTATATATTGTTGGTTTCAATGAAATAAAGAAGAAACAATTAAGGAAATCCAGTGTTTCGACAAATAAATACGAAATCATTCTTAAAGGGGGTCAATTATAACAATTACAAAAATATCCCAACGGGTGTTGTAATAAATTTTTCTTGACCAATCTGAAATTTTAAGCTCTAAATAAATTGCTCCTATTATACTTAGCGTTTCTATATCCAGATGTGAAGCAAAGTCGGCGAGTGACTACGTAGAATTTTCCAACTTCATGGCGGTCGATAGAAAATATAGCAGACACTGCGGTCAATTAAAAGAATTCGACGTCGAATCTGATCGAAAATTCTTCAGAGTAACATTCAGATCCAATGATCGTCTAGATGGGACAGGATTTAACGCAACTTATCGATTCTTAGATGAGGTGGAAACCTACACTGCCAAAACAGACCCGGTTAATGGAACTTCTTTTGTCAAGGGTAAGGTTGACACAAAAAAAACACGAAAGTGCTGTGTAAACTGTGTGCCAATATTTTTGCTTTCTTTTCTAGATACTCTTGGACCTGTTGTACTGATGGTATTTCTTATTCTACGAATTTCTACATAAAACAAGGGAATCACTCGGTCGTAAAGCAATACTTCTTTCATCCTTCTTTTCATCGTTTTATAGTTTCTTTCCTGAATATTAAGACTGTACTAACGTAAAAAATTGAAGCACTGGAGTACTTCTTCTTGATTTATTTTTACACCGTTTTTAAACATATCTGTCAATATGTTCTTAATGAGGTAGTAGTTTTATACTACCTGTACTAAATGTGATTATAAAAAAGCTAGAACTAACGCAATACGTGGTGAGGCAATATCAAGACGCAAAATGTAAATTTTTATCATGGCTCCTATGAATTCACCTAGTTTCGATGTAATTTGTTACCATAAAAATACTTTTCCCAGACATACAAGAAAATAAATTGACGATGAAAATTTAGGTGACATGACAATTAAATAAAGTGGCAAGATGGAGGCATTTTAGCGTGTTTCGTCGATAAAAGCAAAGTTGCTGATAGCATCACAAATAATAAAATGTTGCTTGTCTGAACTTTAATGCAACGGGAGAGCAAAACTTTCGCTCAAGCGGTACTCTTTTTCGTGGTACTCGTATAAAAATAATCGCTTTTTCAAAAATGCTCAAATTAGACTTTTAATATTATGGATCTAAACAAAATCCTCTGCCAATGCTCAAGTACAAAAACTTTGTTGAATAAAATTTCCTGATATAAAATATAACTATATAAACGAACGTTGGCCAAAACAAAATGTTTAATATAATGGATTATATATTTTCCAGCACATTTTAACGAAAGTTTAACATATAATGTTAAAGAATTTCTAAACGAGCTCTATAAGCCTTTAGCAAACATTTGACCAGTTGAAAATGGTATTCCATAAGTTTATTATATGTTTTTTCGACACGTGTTAACGAAACTTTTATGCTTAATGAAGGATTACTAAATTGTAACGTATAATATGCTCAGAAGGTTCTACGAAAATACATGCATGTTTTTACTTGAATTTTTAGATTTAAAGTTGGAATCATTTCTTAATATTGCTTCACCAACTAATAATTAGAAAAGTTAGACTTTCTGTTTTTCTAAAACTGAAAAAATATTAGATAGATTATTAATTGTTATTATAAATAGACTGTGAATATAATAAGGACCCTTTGTACATAACTACTTAGTGCACAATAAATAAATTGTTATTTGCGTATTTTAATTCATCTTTCTTTTATTACAGCATTATGATCGGGCTATAGCTCAAAACTATCATCTGATTCGATGGTAAATATATGAAACATGCCTTCTCTCTAATCACCTTTTGTAATCAAATAATAAAGTTAAGTAATACAATGAATACACACATATTTATCCAGGGTCCTACTGAGCGCCAGTACAAAATTATTGTTATAGCCTTATAGGTGTATAATATAAGAAAATCATTCTGAGTAGTCACCCCGCATCCAGAACTACATAGCGGCCTATTGAACGTCCTTATCAAGTTACAGTAAAATTTTGAATCTGCATGGTCTTAGTTTCTATAATTCAATTTTCAATTAACTATATGTTTAGGGCGACCACAGAAATGTAAAATAGAGTGTAAAATATTTTAAAATCAGTATATGATATTTACATACATACAATTAACAATAGTGAACTAAGGTGTAAATAAAATAAACTAAAAGTTGACTTTTTCAAAAATATTATATATTAGAGAAATCTAACGTAGGTGTACAAACAAGTGCATGAAAGAACAAAACGTAACATTATTATATTTATTATTATATATTATACATTATAATTTAATAACCCAAAAATTATTTTACACTTTGCATAAACGATAAAAGTCATTTGTTCAAAATTTAAATAATTTTGAGGCATTTTAAGTGGCTTCAAATTTATGACACTAAACTGACAAACTAAATTTATTTCTAAGCTACTGAATTTTTATGAACTTACACTAGAAAAACTAAAGTGTAAACTATATTGTTTCCTCAACTGTACATACACATCACATTAAATATATCTCGAAATATGAGCAAAATATGTTAAACATAAACAGGAACGCCTAGCAGGTAACTTGCAGATAGCTAAGTCTTCCGTCATAGGGATTACAGTGGGTTTGTTGAATCTCTTAATTTGTAAATATTGCCCGGCTTCTCTTAAAACTTTCGTAGTCCATTCATTGTAATTCGTTTTTTGTGGTATTAAGAATAGTTAATAATGGTGAATCTAATTGTTTTTGAGTTTGGAGTGAATATCTTCTGTTATTTCTATGAGAAGGCGAGCTAAGCGTCTCATGTATCGTTTGGCGACTATTTTGAGATGTTTTTCTCTATGGTATATAATATACTTTCTGGCCATTTCATATATATATATCATCATCTTTTTTGGCTACTAATGAAATGGCCTGCAATGAACTGAGAACATTAGAATTTCTCAGAGGGTCGTTTGGTCCAAAAGATATAGTACACTTTGCTTACCGTCTTGAAGTCGTAGCACCACTATTAAAATGACATCGTGTAACATGTTTCCGTAGAATAGATTTAGAGAGTTTATCCGATAATAAAACATTAATTGTATTAATTATTAGAAGGTACTAGTAACTGAATAATAAACAAAATAACAGCATGCAGAAGGTGTTGGCGACACTTAAAACGTCGTATACGTTATCGTATCACTCCAGTAATTTGAACAGTGGACTGTAATTTGTATTAAAACGAAGTCATTGTTTTTTGTTTGAGTGGGGTATTTCTGGTACCGTAAGTACAGAGGTTTGTACCGAACTGCCCCTCGTGAAGCTAGGGTAGCAGGTAGTATTTTTCAGAGTGGGAGACCGAAGCTCCCACACTTCACAAAAAAGTAACAGTTTTACATAGTTAGTTATACAGTTTTATATGATATTTAACATGCCCCCGGCGTTGAAAAGCAAGGCATTTCAAAGAATGAACAAACTTAAAGTAACAACAAAACTTAGCTTAGGTAAACAATTGTACATTTAGTAATAATATAAATGGAAAAGTCACATTAATGCACTGAAATATCTAAAAATACCAATAGAATAATTCGTGTCCATAGATTTTTTTTTTTAAACACTAAACTCACGCACTAGGCAACGGGCAGATCTTTGCAAAGGATCTTCGAACTGTGCCATTTGAGGTTTGAAGCGTAGCAACTCTGTTGATTCCATCGGATCCAGGGTGCAGATTGATGACTCTACCCAGTTTCCACTTTAATGGTGGCAGATTGTCGTCCTTTATTAGAGCAAGAGAACCTGTAGTCAACTCGGAGTGGTGAGTTTTCCACTTAACACGCTGCTGCATTTCGGAAATATATTCCTTACTCCAGCGCTTCCACAAGTGCTGATGCAGACTTTGAATTTTTTGAAAGTGCCCCAAACGATTCTCGGCTATATGCGTAACGTCTGGATCTGGCAGGGCCGTTAATGGTCGTCCAACCAAGAAGTGTCCGGGCGTCAATGGTTGTAAATCATTGGGATCGGATGAGAGAGGAGCAATGGGACGTGAGTTCATGATAGCTTCAATTTGAGAAAGCAATGTACATAATTCTTCGTACGTAAAAATTGCGTTACCAATGACTCGGGTTAAATGATGTTTGCAGGATTTAATACCTGCTTCCCATAATCCACCAAAATGTGGACTATGTGCGGGACTGTTTGAAGGGAATCGATACAATGAATCGGCCTTCTGTATCTCTGCGCGTGGTTTCATGGTAGTGTGTCTCACAGGCATTCTCTTCCGGAGAGAATACCTTTTCGATGGGGTAACTATCTATTGCCCAAAATTTAGCAAGCTGGTCTTCTACTTCGCTGGAAGTGCTCAAAAGGCAATGCACTTGTCCATTAGAATTGGTGCTGGTAGGACCAGAAACGATCCAACCGAAACGGGTTTTTTGGAGAATAGGAAGACAGGGACCTAGTCGAATTTGTCCAACGCACAAGAGTTCGAAGAAAACCGGTGAACCTATTAATAGGTCGATTTGACCTGGTTGGTCAAAGGACGGGTCAGATAGTTGAATATTATCTGGTAATTTCAATTTGCTGCGTTGTACGCTGAAACTAGGCACGCTTCCTGTTATCTGGTCAATTACTAGACATGACAGTTTTATCCTGTATTGCGAGTGGTGAGCACTTACTTCTAAGTCACACCTTGTGTGTATATGCGTACTCGAGTTACTTAATCCAAAGACCGATATGTTTGCCTCTTGTGTCAATAAATTCAATCGTCTACAAATGTCTGACCGTATGAAATTTGATTGTGAACCCGAATCCAGTAAGATTCGATAGAATGGAAATTTCCGGAAGAATCGAGGATCTTGGCGGATGCCGTAGGCAAGAGGATCTGGGCTGAAGTTGAGCACAGTGCCGAGATAATTTGGGTGGGCTCACTAGGGGGTGTAGCAGTTGCATCAGCAGTTCCAAGTGGCACCGCTGTTGTGACATGCCTTTGCGACTCGACATGAAGAAGCGAATGGTGTTTAGCCTTACATGACCTACACGTGAACCGGGATGAACATTGAGCCTGACCGTGACCCTTGCATAGGCAATTGAAGCAAACTTTCAAATTCTGAACTTTATCAGTTCTCGCTTGAGGAGTCAGATTGATAAACTCCTCGCATCGACTGATGAAATGGTTTCCCTTGCAAAGTGAGCACACGGGACTATTATTGGTTACAAAGGCCTTTATTTGATTTTTTGGTTTGTCTTGAGCAACCTTTACCAGCCTCCTTTCTAGGTTTTCTAGGAAATTGGCATGATTATTTAGAAATTCCTTGAATTCCTCTAACGTAGGTACCATGGAATTCCCTTTATTGAATGTTGTTTCCCATTCTCGAAATGTAACTGGATCAAACTTGTTAGAAACTAAGTAAACAATTAAAGTTTCAAATAATTGCTCACCAGTAGCCAGTGTTTTTGCCGCGCTTATGTGTTTGAAGAGTGAGTCGCTGAGTTTGCGCAAGTCACGTGAAGACTCCCTTTTTTGAACTTGAAGGTCCAAAATGGACGTTAAATGATTTTTTATGATGAGCTTGGGCTGATCATATCGCGATTTTAGTGCTTGCCATGCTATGGCATAATTAGCGGCAGAGAATTCTAATGATTTTATCACCTCTGCAGCTTCACCTGTCAAGCTGCCCTTTAAATAATGTAATCTTTGCACATCACTTATATCTTCATTTTCATCAATTAAATTGTTAAAGATGGCTTTAAATTCTAGCCATCCCTCTATATTACCACTGAATTTAATTAAATTGATTTTCGGAAGATTTATGTAAGAACGTGAATTTGAATTATTCATATGAATTGAATGGATGCTCTGTGCTGGTGAGCTGCGTCCAGACCGAATTTCTGTGTTTTCCGTGAATTTTTTAACAAAGATTTGGGCTAATGAAATTAATGAGAAATACATCTCTTCAAACTGGTTTAGATGCGCTTCCGCAACGTCAGCATCTTCAGAAATAAGCATAATTTGCGCATGTACATTTTCATATTCGTTTAATAATGTGGCTGTTCTATCAAGACGATTTTGAATTTCGCGCACCTTTTCTGGTATAATAGATTCGCTATTATCACTTAAATCTTTTATCTTATTTAAAAATGATTCAAACCTTGTTAACTGGCCTTTTAATTGAGCTCTGGTTTGCTTTAACGCATTCATAATTATAAAAAAGTTTAAAACTCGGAAATAAAATAAATTGAACGTAGGAGATCAATTGGCATTTAATCCTAATTTGAAGAATACACATACATTATTGAAACGGACCGCAAAATTCTGCAAATTGCTTTAACAATAAAGACATGCATAAACAGTTAGGAATGTAAGAAAAGGGACTGTTTACCAGTTTCAGGTAGCCGTCGAGGGTTGCCGTGCTTGCAGACTTCCGTTGACAACAGACGCCTTATTTTCTCTATCCTTGTTCCACTCGTAGGATTGAAATTCTTGAATTATTTCGATGTTGAATGTTGACACTTTATGTGTATCAATTTTTTCTTATTCGGCTCGAAGGACCAAATGTTGGCGACACTTAAAACGTCGTATACGTTATCGTATCACTCCAGTAATTTGAACAGTGGACTGTAATTTGTATTAAAACGAATTGTTTTGGTTTGAGTGGTGTATTTCTGGTACCGTAAGTACAGAGGTTTGTACCGAACTGCCCCTCGTGAAGCTAGGGTAGCAGGTAGTATTTTTCAGAGTGGGAGACCGAAGCTCCCACACTTCACAAAAAAGTAACAGTTTTACATAGTTAGTTATACAGTTTTATATGATATTTAACACTCATTAATCAATATTGTATGATTTCGCCTCTGATGTGTTTGATCCAAGAATATTTAAATATATACGGGGACCGTCAAGAAGGACTGATTACATTATTTTCTGAATAAAAATTAAATGTTATAGCAATCGTTACATGACTTGTATTATTTTAAAGCCTCGCCTTTGGAGATGCGTAAAATTAATTTTTGGATATCTGAACAGACAAGGAGGCACGGTCGGTGGCCAGTTTATTAAAATTAATTAAATTATTGAAGTGCAACGTTTGTTTTGAACACAATTTAACGTTCACAAGGCTCCTACGCGCACTACCAATTTGGGAAGGAAATTGCGAAATAGTGGATCAATATTAAGTGTAAAACTAACTGGAATGCTTGGATCTGCTTGTAGTCCAGAAGATGAAGAAAGAGTTAGGCATGCAATTGCTCGCAGTCCTAAATGATCTTTTGGTGACTATGCGCCTGCATTAAATTTACCATTACCAAGTACATGACACGAATGTCGAAAAAATGATGATGATGGTATTTTATTCTTAGAAGATTTCAATAGTAACCAAATTGACCGATTAAGTCACACAAAATCGAATTGAAATTTTCTAAGAACTTTTACGACTAAGAAATGATAATGTACATGTGGAACGCTATTAAATAGCGTTCCACATGAATAAATTTTATTCATGAGTGATGAAGCACAGTCACAGTTTGGTGTGCAGTTTCGTTACCAAGGATAATCGAGTTATATTTTTTTGAAGAGTGAAAGGGTCACCTTGACGACCTAAAGATATCCACAGATGCTTGAAAAGCTTTTCTTGCCCCGAATTGGACAAGAAAATAATGAGTATTGGCTTCAAAAAGAAGGTTCAACTAGCCATACAGCAAGAATTTGTGTGCTCGTCCTATGAGAAGACTTAACACTTTTGGCCAGTGACATTCCCCATTATCACTGTCTCAGATTTTTTTATGGCTACCTAAAAAGTGAAATATGCGGAGTGTCTTATAACTATAAAACGCCAAAAATATTTATTTTTCGCAGGCTAGTCTTCAAACGAAGCACGAAAAGAAGTGGCAACTTGGCAACTGTGTAATATGCATGTTGTAAGCCCTACGGAAAATATTTTTCCAGTTACTATGGAAAACTATTAAAAAATATTTATTACATAGTTATTATCTAGGCCAATCGACGCTTTTGACAACACCAGTCAACTATTAAACAACTTACTTCCACACCACGATGAGGTAGAGTTACCTGCTCATTTTATTTTTTGTACTATCCCCAACAGGCCGAATCCGTAGCTTTTCAGTACCTAAACACAAATTACTTACGTACAAAAAGAATTTAAAAATAGGGACTCAAACAATCAGAATTTTAAATTTACTGTGAATGAATGAAATTGTCAAAATGATCTCCAACATTATGACATTCTGCACATCACTGTAGTAGATCTTTGTACTCGCTGGAGCATGTGTCCGTTTAAAGTTGCAGCCGCTTGGTTGATACGATTTGTTAAATCGTCCTTATTGTTCACTGGTGTGAGATATACCAAATCCTTCAGATAACCCCATAAATAAAAATCTAAAGGCGTTAGATCAGATGACCTTGCGGACAAGCTATAGCATCCCCACCATTAATCCACCAATAAAGAAAATGATTTTGAAGCCACTCTCTAGCATGCTGCCATAATGCGCCGGAACACCATCCTGTTGGTACAACATATTTTGTCTAATTAGCAGTGGAACACTTTCTAATAGTATTTTAATATTTTAATTTAGATAATGTAGAAAATGTTCAGCATTAATACGATTTGGCAGAATAAAAGGATCAATCAAATAATTATTCACCGTACCTGCCCAAACATTAACAGGGTATCAATATTGATGACTTCGAATATGAGTTGCATGAGAGTTCTCATCTGCCCACCCATGTTTATTACGAGTGTTTTAAACCCCATCCTGCGTAAACGTCGCCACATCTATCCAGAAACAATTGCCAATAAAATTCGTATTTCCCTGATGTTGATTTAATAGCCATTCACTGTACGTAACTCGTTCATTATAATCCTCTGGTAATAAGTGTTACCCTTTCATTTTTTTCGAAAGATATAGGCCGTTGTGTTTAATATTTTGTGTACTATCGACTTTGGTATGTCTACAATTCGAGAAATACCACGTACGCTTCTTGTAGGCTCTCATTCAATCATATCTAAAACATTTTCTTCAATGTTGTCTTATCACAAATGGACGACCAGCACACTTATTTTTGACTAACTCTTCCTCTCTCTCGCAGTCGTTGCCCGTTGGTCAATTCGTTTAATACCTGTGTGGTTTGGATGTCTTCTATTTACATAGCGTTTAGCATATAACCTTGCCGCTGCATTAGAATTACCACCGAGAATCCATATAATGTCAGTGTACTCGAAAAATGTGAATTCCATTAATGCAAGTGAAACGGAATTTATAGAAAGAACAGAAAAATGTGTGTGGCGGCTGTGAAATACAGAACAGCAGTGTAAAATTAAATAGAAATTACTATCAACCTTGCCTAGTTTTGCCTTGATTCCATATCCTAAATCTCGTGTATGTAATATTTGGATTAGATATCTGCAATTTTCACTCGTGCAGAAGTCATTTCTATTGATAATTAAAAAGAACTACTTCATTCATAATATCTATTAGTTTAGCTTTGTTGTTAAAAATACGATGCATTAGAATTTCAACCTTCAAGAAGTTCGTGTAAAGAAACTAGCCTGGGAATATATATTTTAGCTATATTGTGTTCAGTACGCACTGCAGAACAACGCTACGAGACGTTTTATCTCAACTTACTTAACACCCTGTGTATTGCAAAACTAAGAACAATTAATGAACTTAAAACAAACATTCAAGTATAAATTCATGCTATTTCACAGGAAATACTTATTAGAACAATGTCTAACAATGCTTAGAAGAGCGTATTAGCAATGACGGAAGCCCAATTTGCTACATGCAATATTTTATATATAAATGTCCCGTTCGTATACTTCGAGAAACCGTTTTGTAACGTATGACAATAAATTATTAAATACTCCTATAAAACAAAATAATCACTCCTTATCGACGGTCCTTGTATATAGACCCTATATTTATTGATAATACAACACTAATACAATAATTACAGGCAGAAGAAAACCAACATTTCAAGCAACCTCAAAGATACTTGTTCCGATCCTATAAATGAATCCTTGGTTTATAACATTTAATTCGTTCATATTATTACTTCTTTGGTCGGTTTTTGTGTATTTAATAAGTCGTCTTGGGATTCTATTTATTTACCTGCCTATTTAATTATTACTCAAAGGAAAGTGCTCCTTAGCGTTTAAATTTGATTGATGAGCTTTATTTAGGTACACGGGGAAACAGCGTTTGTAGGCATGAAATAAAATAATTTTCAAGCTCCAATTACGTCCGATTTATTTGATAAAGTCTATCTACATCTTTATATTGTTTTAAATCTTGGCTTTTCCATTCAGGAATAATTAGGCACATGCTACGTTAAGATATTATTTCTGGGTTCTCGTTTGTCAAAATGATTGGGGTTGTAACTGTACACGTGTTCGCGTAATTGGTTGCGTTTGCTAAGCAAATGATCATTTAAAGAAATTCAAAACAAATTAATACACAAACACAAAATTGCAATAAATGTCAGAAGCTTAAGCAGAAACTTTTTTTAAACTTTACTTTATTTGTCTTAGAAATTGTTTTTCAAAGTATATCAAAATTATAACCGTCAAATCTACATTTGAGAGGGGGTTCCAGTTGTTCATTTAATTATCATAATTTTGATTCTTTCTGTACTCATTCGTCTTTTATCTCTTCCATTTTGGCTCACTCTCTGTGAGACAGTTTGCTACTTTTTCTGAAAAACATCACCCGTACTACCGTTATGTTGTTTGTTTCTTTCAATTTATTCCAACTTTTTCGTTCCATACACCTAAATACTCGTAATATTTTTCATGTATTCAATGTTGTTTTTGTTTGCTTTTTTGATCACAGTTTAGCATTTACGTTGTTATTTTAAAATCATTTACTGGGTTACTTTCTATGCGGCACTAGATGTTTTCTGTTATGGAATTTTATTTTGATACCTTCTCATAAATTTAAGACGACTTTCTTTTTGCAAACAACAAGGTCTATAAGAAGTCGCCATATGTATTTATTAATATTCGTTGTATGTTGTTTGCCATTTGAAAGAATAATTGAAACAGACATAGACATTGAGGTAACGGTACCCCATGCCTTCCTTTTCAACTATTTAGAAAAATATTGTATATTTTTCTATACTGTATTGAACATGATGCATATGTATTTACTTGTTAGGGCCTAATGGTGATTTTCTATAATGCACTTTATTAATTTCCCATAAAAAGTTTGTTGTATCGTCTCCAAACCTAATAAATGTAAGCAACTATCCAATTTCTCGGTTGTTGTTTTTTAATTATCAGACCAAATATGCTCTAATAAACCGCGTGTGTCCTGCGGTAGAACTACATTGTTCTTTTCTTCATCTTTTTCATCTTGGTGCTATAGTCCATTTAGGGCCTTGGGCTATTAAACAATGGGTTTTCACTAGCTCATCGTCAAGATCGTTACTCTATCTGTTCCTTGGCCTACCTGTTTTTAGCCTTCCGCCCCTACTCTCAATTAATTTGCTTTGCTCGGAATCATTTTCTCTCCTACGCATATCACGTGACCCAATCATCATAATATTTGGCTTTTTATAGTGTCAATTAAGCTGGGTTCGTTACATGGATCTATTAGCTCTTGATTATTTCGCACTATCCATTCGCCTTCTTCATTGAATGATCCCTATATCTTCTGTAACACCTTTCTTTCAAACGTTTCTAGCTTACGTTTATCTTCTACCGTGAGCACCCATGTTTTTGAAGCATATGTTACTGTAGGTTTTATTATAGTTTTGTATATTTTAACTTCTGCGGGTCTACAAGTAGATATATTCTGCGATTTTAAGATGTTCTGGAGTGCGCGTAGGAACTTTTGTTCTCTGGCGCTGTTCGAACATTTATATCTTCCTTGGTATGAGTTTGCTTATTCAAAACATTGCTTACATTATTCTTTACTTATGGATATTTCGTTTCAAATTTTTTTATTATTACGTCGATTGTGGTAAAAGTAGCAGTTGCAAAAAGTACCGTAAGGTATATACAGTTTTATATTCCATGTACGTTCTGTATGGGCTATTCTACTGTTATGTTAACTTTACAGCATAGTTTTTATAGAAAGATATTACCAGCGTTTCGATTACCAATGGGTGTTTGACACATTCTTCTGGTATCCAAGGTGATATTTCATTCTTCGCATTGTTTGTGGATTTTCGAACTTTCTTGCTTTTGGTGGTTTTTATCTTCTGAATAATATTCTGGCTATCCGTTTGTCCGTATTTTGTTGGTTATTCCTTTGTATTAAATTGTAATCTGTCTCTAGTTAAGACGTTGCTATTGCATTGCCTCCAATTATTCTTTTTAATCAACGGAGTATTTGATTCATTTAGATGTCCTTGTCATATTGTGTATGGGAGTTTATTATTCTGTTGCATTTTTTGGATAGCTAAGTTTTTGTGTAACGATGTTGCCAGAATTTCGATTAACATTGTAGTGTGGTTGATTCACCACTGTGGGTCTCCAAGGTGATATTCCATTTTTTTAATTGTTTGTCGCTGCTTAAAAATTATTATTTTTGCTAGTTTTTATCGTTTGTTTTTTCTGTTAATCCGTTGGTTCACATTTTCCCTATCTCGCTCTTGTTAGCCTCTTTCATTCCGGTATTGGATTTGCCCACTTCCATTTATTTCTTCTCTTTTCGGTCTCAGACTCTTCCTATCCAGTCATTCCGAATTGCGTTCTTTATGTTGTCTATCCATCATAGCTGCGGTCTCCCTGTTCGTCGTTTTCTGGTCCAGGGTCTCCATTGTTGAATGATGGAATTCAACCCGTTGTCGCTGCATATAGTATTGTGCTCTGTCCATTTCTACTTTAGCAGGAGTGCGTATCTACATCCTTTACTCATATGTGCTGCCAATCCATTCATTTCGTATCTTTTTCTTCAGCGATATATATTACATTCCCATTAATTTCTCCATTATTCTCTCGATTCATATCTCTATTGATCTCTACTGATCTCTCCAGTGATTTATCCATTGATCGTGGCAAGTCTATCTATATTTCATTTCGTGAAAGTCCAGACTTTGTACTTCGTATGCTAGCACTGGGAGTGCTGATTTACTTGTTATTATTATTAATATTCAAACTAAACGACGAAAATGGATTGATACTACATGAACGTAAATAAATCATAAGAATAACTGAAAACTTCTATGGAAATTTGTATGAGTCTAAAAAGACAAAAGAACAAGATCCAACAGACCCGCATGCACAACTGACCAAACACTACACAGAAGATATGCTGAAATTAGCAGTGATGAAATACGAACAACAATAAACCAAATGAAAAACAACTAGGCTCGTGTTGTGGATGAAGTAGTAGCAGAATTGTTAAAGAGTGGGGCAAAAACCTACCAAGAAAACTTCAGGAACTGTTTAATAAATGTCTGAAAGAAGGAAAAGTACCATCTAACTGGAAAAATCAATCGTAACATTACTGTTCAAGAAAGGAGATAGAACACAAACAAATCGAACTAGTGATAAATTAGATCAATTCCAACCCCCTGAACAAGCGGGGTTTAGGAGAAAGTACAGTACAGTTCTCTTATGGTCTGTACGTGGTCTGTACAGACCATAAGAGAATTAGTGCAGGAAGAGAATGAATGCAACAAACCTTTAATAATGACATTCATAGAATAGAAAAAGCATTAGACAGAATTGAGATATGGGCGGTTACGGATGCATTACAAATAAATAGAATTACAGCAGATACATTCAACTCATAAAGGATCTGTATGACAAAGCAACAGTCACTATACAATTGCATGAAAAAATTAAACAAACAAATATAAGCAGAGAAGTAAGGCAGGGCGATGTACTTTCACATAAGTTATTTACAAGTACTGTGGAAGACCTTTTTAAAACCTTAATGTAGGATAGTAAAAGCATAAATATTTATGGTTAATATCTAACACACCTACGATAAGCCGATGGTATATATTTGCAGAAAATCAGCAAGACATGCAGGATACCATGAACCTAGACAAAACTAAAGTGATGGCAAATTTTGATCTTACACCAAACATAAAAATAAAGGACATAGATATTGACGAGGTCCCAGAGTACATATATTTAGGACAAATAATAAGAAACAAAGAAGTTCTAGCGGAGGAAGTTGCAAGAAGGATCAAATTAGGCTGGGCTGCGTTCGAGAAGTTACAAAACGTCTTTAAATCAGAACTACCTCAGTGTCTTAAAACTAAACTATATGAAGAATGTGTGTTACTATGTAAGTCAGAGAGCTATGGAAAGAGCTATGCTCTATATAACACTGTGTGACAGAATGACAAACCAGTGGATTAGAAATTCTACAAAAGTCACTGACGTTGCTTCCAGAATTGCAAGACTAAAATAGAGATGGGTGGGACCCATTTCGCGATGCTGGGATGAAAGATGGATTGGGAAGATAATGGAATGGAGACCATGCACAGGAAAAAGTAGTGTCGCCAGACCTAAGACACGATGGTCCGATGATATTTCCAGAAAAGCAGGGAAAGACTGGAAGAGAAAAGCACAAGACAGACAAAAATGGAAACAATTGGGAGAGACCTTCGTCCAACAATGGCCGATAAAGGTTGAAGAGAGAGAGATAGTTATGAATCTTTATTTGGATTGAAACTGTACATTTTTACAGCTGTATAAGATATTATTAACGTGGTTATAAAAATATAGTATTCGCGAAAATAACTCTCCATTTCTCCTTTTTGGCTGATTAAATGGAATAAAAACATTAACTCTTGACCGAATTTGATTGTTTAAGAGAACATGAAGAAAACGATATAAGACCACACTCTTCTTCTTCTTCTTCATCTCAAACGAGTTCGGCAACTATCATGGCGAATTCGTGTCTATTCTGGGTGGTATGAAATAATGTTTGTGTATTGCGACCGGTCCATTCCTTAATGTTTTTGAACCGCGATTTTCTTTTTCTTCCACGGCCTCTCTTTCCTTCTACTATTCCTTCAAGTAATGTTTTCAAGGTTTCGTATTGACTATGCCTCATAAGGTGGTCGAAATACTGTGTTTTGTGTTTGCTTATAACGTTTACCAGTCGTGGTTGTTCTATATTCAGTCTCTGTAAAACTTCATCATTGGTTACTCGGGCAGTCCACGGTCCACGGTTCTCAATATTTTGCGATATGACCACATTTCAAACGCTTGAATTCTCTTTTCTCTCTCTTCATTGTCCATGTTTCGCAGTTGTATAGTAATAACGGCCGTATGTAACTCTGTAGCACTCTAAGCCTGGTTTGACCATCTAACTTTAAATTACACAGCATATTTTTCATCTTCAGGAAGCCTGCTCGTGCTATTTCTACTCTTCTCTTAATTTCTTCGCAATAACTCATGCTGTTATTCATTTATCGTCCTAAATATATACATTGTTCAACGTTTTCTATTGCTTTGCCATCAACGTCAAGAATTCTATTTATATTGTCGTCTGATTTGTTGAACAACATGCACTTTGTTTTGAGTGTGTTTATGTTAAGACCAATATTATTACTTTCGTTATATACCCTATCCATAAGTATCTGCAAATCCATTTCATTGTCAGTAAAAACAACTGTGTCGTCTGCGTAGCAGATATTGTTGAACATATTTCCGTTTTTCTTTATTCCTTCTGGTCTTTCTTCTAAGGCGTTTCAAAGAGCTACCTCTGCATACACGTTAAATAAAATTGAAGAGAGCACACAGCCTTGTGAATACCTCTATCGATTTCCATTGATTCTGTTATATCTTCGTCTAAACGTACAGTTGCTGTTTGTCTCCAATAGAGATTATTTATAATTGTAAGGTCTTTACCGTCTAGACCAATTTTCTGCAGTTGATTTAATAATGTATCATGTTGAACTCCATCGAACGCCTTTTCGAAGTCTATAACACACGCGTATACCTCTTTAGGGACCTCTAAACGGCTTTCTACTAATACTACTAATGCAAGAGTTGTTTCTTGCGTCCTAAGATGTTTACGGAAATCAAACTGTGATTGAGCAACCTGCTCTTCACATTTTTGTCTAATTCTATAGTATATTATATGTAGGAATATTTTCAATGTATGAGACATCAAACTGATGGTTCTATAGTCTTGACACTTCTGAGTTTTCGATTTCTTTGGTATTGCTACAAACATTGAGCGTAACCAATCTTTTGGTATGGTACCACTTACATATATATTATTAAACAGTTCTGTCAATCTTTGTATTCCACAGTCTCCCCTCTGTATTTATAATACTCTGCTACTATATCATCGTCGCCTGCAGTTTTCTCAGTCTTAGTCATTTTAATTGCATATGACACTTCTGATCTAAGTACATGTGGACCTTCAGCGGATGTTATATCTGGGCTGTTAGTACTTCTCACATCTTTGAACAATTATTCTATGTATTCCTTTCATACTCTTTTTTTTATCTTCTGTGTCTGACCCTATCTCATTTCTTTCATTTCCTATGTTCATTGGCATTCGCTTTTTATAATATCCTGAAATTTGCTTTATTTCCTCGTGTAAATTTAGTTCATCGTGATTTGCTTGCAATTCTTCAATATGTTTGCATTTTTCCTCTAACCTCTTTACTTTTGTTTCTTTAATTTTTGTTGTTATGTTGGGATCTAATTCTTTATAAGCATCTACATCTTTTTGTTGTTTCATTTTTTTTCTGGCATCCATCAGTTTTATTATTTCATCCGTAATCCATTCGTTTCTTTTTCTCGAATTTCTTGGGCCTAGAGTATCTTGCCCTACTTTCTTTAAAGATTGTTGAAGATTTATTGAAGTTTTTAATTTTTTTTCTAATGTTGCTAGTTCTTCATTTTCTTGTACATGTAGTGGCTTTAGATTGTTTACTTCCGTCTCCGTTTGTTGAACAAATTTGTCTCTGATATCTGTATTTTTTAGTCTTTCCCAATCAAGGTTATTACTCATTTTTCGCTTTGTTACCTTCTTAAGCTTCATCCTCTTCTTCATCTCTCTCACCTCTCTTCACCTTAACTTCATCTTAATTACCACAGGGTTGTGGTGCGACCCAATATCAGCACCTGGGTATGTCTTTGCACTCAAAATACAGTTTCTAAAACGCTTCTTTATAAGAATGTAGTCAATTTGGTTCCTAACAATTCTCTCTCCTGTATCTTGTGGAGATGTCCAAGTGTAGAGTCGTCTTTTCGGTAATTTGTACCAAGTATTGAGTATCACTAGGTCATGTTCTTGACAGAATTCCAATAGTCCTGAGCCTCGATTGTTTCTCTCCCCTAATCTAAAACTGCCCACGATATCTAGTTCTCTTCCTTCACCGATCTTTGCATTAAATTCTCCTGTCAGAAGATTTATGTAGTTTTTCTTTGTTAGTTTGTATATACCTCTTATCGTGTTGTAGAATTCCTCTACTTCTTCATCGGACTTCAGTCAGTTGTAGAGGCGACCACTGTCTACATTTCGTTAATTAAACTTTAAAAAGAGATACTTAAAAAGAATGTACTATCAGGATTGGATAATTTCGTATCAAGTAAACCGATGCTTGAATCTCCCATTTTAATAAAATTCATAGGGGTGCATTAATATAAATAAAAATACAAATTTGGGCACTTGACATAAATATTAAAAGCTTTGATGTTATAATCTATCAAATTATGAGTAATTTCCCCTCTCAAATGTGCAGTTCGCAGTTTAAATAAATATCTGTGTTTTCTGAACGATATTTAAAAGATTATTTATATATTATATTAAGGTATTTGAAATGTGTTTTCATTCAGTATCTAAATTGCCCCAAGTTTTATTTATCAATTTCCCATGAAACATACCTACTTGGTTAAAATCGTTTATGCGATTTCTTAAAAATCGGTATGTTTAGTTTGGTAAAATTTTGTATATGTAGACTATAATTTTTCATAATTGTGGACACATTTACTATATGATTTCATCTAAAAAATACGAGGTCGGACAAATATGAAACGGGATTGGCACTACTGCTGACGCTATAAGAAACTGACTGTTTTCAACTCATATCCAAATTGTAGCTGGAACTTTCGTCTACATATAGCTAATACGGCATCCTGTCAGAACTTGCGTGTTAGGCTGTGCATGCGAATGAACAAGTTACTGCAGTTGTCATATGTGACACAAGTCAAACATAGAGCAGAGAGCGAACATTAACTTTTGTTTTAAATTGGGGAAAACAACCACGGAGACATTCGAGATATTGAAAACTGTGTACGGCGATGAGGCCATGTCGCGTACTCGCGTTTTCGAGTTGTTTGCCAGATTTCGTGAAGGTCGGCAGGACCTTTACGATAATCAGAAGCCGGGTCGTCCGATCACAACGAGAAACCCCGTAACAATCGAAAAAGTCCGACAACTCGTGGCGGCTGATCGACGACTGACACTGAAAATGTTAGAGCAGGAGCTGAGTATTAGCCGTAAAACCATTAGAACCATTTTGGAGAAGGATTTGAAGAAAAGGAAGGTCTGTGCCAAATTTGTCCTGCACAATTTGACCGCTGAGCAATAAACGCATCGAGTGGACAATTTTCGCGACTTCATTGCAACAGCCAACAGTGACCCAAATTTTCTGGATTCAGTTGTTACTGGTGACGAGTCGTGGTACTTCCAGTACGATCCAGAAAGCAAGAGACAAAGCATGGAATGGCGATCGAAGACGTCTCCCAGGCCAAAGAAATTCCGTCTCCAAAAATCGAAAGTGAAGACCATGCTGATCACTTTCTACGACAGTCAAGGCATCATTCACAAAGAATTTGTGCCACCGGGTGTCACCGTCACTAGCCTGTACTACAAGGGTCTGTCTCCAGCGGACTTCATGCTGTTTCCTCAGCTGAAATTGACCCTCAAGGGAAGGCGCTTTGACGACGTGGAAGACATTCAAGGGAATGTTACCGCCGAACTAAACACTTCCTCGCGACAAGTTTAAGCAGGCTTTCCGCGACTTGTATCGTCGATGTCAACGGTGCGTAGAAGTCGAGGGAGATTACTTCGAAGGTCGCTAGAGGTATTTTCACCTATGGCTACCTCACATGCTTTGTATTTGATCAATCCCGTTATATATTTGTCCGACCCCGTACTTACTTTCATTGTCTATTATTTAAATAAAATCCCATTGTAAAAATAGTAGCTATAACTGATAATATAATAGAGCAAAACGTACTATTTACAAATTAATATTTATTTATAACATTAAAGACGAAGGACTGTACGACACTGTATTAACCCATTAAAATAAACGAAATGTTTTCCTTACGTTTTCAATAATGTGTGTTAGCTTTCCTGCGATCTTTTCAATTTATGCTTTCATGACTAAGAGTATTGGTACAACTTAAACAAGAAATAAATACATTTCTTTTGGATTGTGCATGGCTTGACTTGGATACGGAATGACTAAATCAGTAAGAAATTTTGTTTGTTTTTTATTAAATTTGAGACAGCTTACATAAGACCTTTGAAATTAGACGGGCAATATATTTTTTCCTTGCGAATAATAAAGCTCGTTTTGAGTATATAATGCAAATAAAAGCTGTAAAAGGATCTGAATATAAAACATTGGGCTGTGCATTTCTCTTTCATATTCAAATGGTATCAATCTGTTGAGCTCATTTAAGAGTTCGAACTAATAAACGTTTTTCTCTGTAGAATTGCCGGATAATTAGGGAACTGTGGAAGTCTTTTACATTTTTAAAAGGAAAATTAGAATTCACGAGGAGTACGGAGTCTGCAATCAATTGCGCCTATCGATATGGATATCCTTTTGACGGAACGGGTCGTTCGTAATCGAATTTGAATGAAGGTCGATCGGTTTCCAGCATCAAATCAACAATTTCAATAAAGAAATCGCGAAATCATTGATTGTTAAAATGCCGATAGCGCACCGGGCCTAACAACGGTCCTAGTTATTCCCGCGGGACGTCTTTTCCAATCCTGGAATGTTAGCTTATTTCCGGAGCTATTCTGCACTGCCCCACTTCCGCAGTACGAGCTTCAATTTTCTTAAATGTAATTACCGCGCGGCTCGGCGCCAAACCGATCGCGACACGCTCCACATTACACCCCGCCGACTAATTTAACTCCACCCTATTAAACTGCTTTATTTGTTTTCTATTTTTCTCTAAATTAATGCTCCTTTTTACATACTAAGCGCCCGGGCCGCGCTGATAAAGCGAGCTATAAAAGAAATTAAGGGAATTGAATGGAATTTTCTTCTTGTTCTCCTTGAACCACCCAAATAGAACTTTAAACCGGTATCGAATTATTGCCCGAGGTCGGTGTGGGGTAATATTTAGATATGTCTGTGTCGTCACCGCGCCTAGTTACAATAACTTATATCTATTTCTGTATATAGGGTGATCAGCGCTATCCAATAGGCAACCTAAAATACACGAGATCCGGCTATATCAAAATTTTTCTTGCAGGTTTTATAAATCAGAAATGCCTGCTTGATATGCTTAACAGTTTACGGACTTAAGTAAAGATGTATGTGGGTATGTATATTGAAAATCAGAAAAATCAACACGATCTTAGGAGAGGAAATCTATATAAACATTTTTTGTGACACATAGCCGCTCTTACTTGAGGAAGTTAATTCAAATACATTAATACAAGGCGGAATATGTGGTAGCGGCAAAATGGCACCCCCACGCATTATTATGTAAACTGTCGGGCATATCAAATTCTGATGCACAATACCCCCCAATAAAATTTTAAATATCGGTAACTTATGATTGTATTTTGGGTTGCCTATTTTTAGAATAGTAGGATCGTTTTCTCCCGTGAATCGCCCTGTACAGATATAGTATCCTGTTTCTATATCGAAATACGATTGTGGGACATCCTGATGCAATTACAGTGCAAACTTATTAATTAATATCGTGTGTAATGCAGATTTTGCAGTAAGCCGTACTATCAATGTAGCTCATGACTTGTAATCTACTCAATTTGGATTATATATCTCTCTTCCTCTCCATGTATGTATGCTTGTAGGATCGCCTATGCGGATTTGTACTTCTATAAGTGTCGGTATCCCGAAAGAGATTTTTATTTTTATTATTTATTATGAATTTGGCATGTCGTAGTGCAAAGCAGGGTCAAACTGGTTTTCAAATCTATCTGAAACAGGAAAAAACTATTGACATGCTTTCTACTCTAGTTTTTTTAGAAGGTGCACGCCGCTCAATGTGATCACATCGAGACTCGGGGTTTTTGATAACGCCAACTGATTGATAATCGCGAAGAAATCATTCTTTCGTTTGCTTTGCGTTTCTTCGCAAATTCTTCCACTTTCTGACGCGCCAACTATCTACACGTGCATCATTACAAAGGTTTAGGATAAAACTCAGTTAGCTGCTGCCAACCAGTCTGCAGGCTGTTAAAGAGAGAGAGAGGTTCGGTACGACTCGATTTGCAAATACAAATTAAAAATATGCATACAAACAGGGTTTATTGTTCGTGGACAAAAACAATCGTGGGAAAAATATGATAACATAAATTGATGATTGCTACAAAAGATACTTTTCGTATGTAGTCGTATACATCCAGCTCGTTCTTCGCGATAATACCCGAATGATAATATTATTTGTGATTCCAATAAGCAGCAGCCAGTGTAATTGATTATCTGGAAGAATTGAAATCCAATACTGTAGCTCACATTTTTGAAAATACACAATCGGTTTTTTTAAATGTGAAAACAAATTTATACAAATTTTAGATTACTTTAATAGCCCTTGCGGAGAATAACTTTGATATACACGAAAATGAGAAACATTTGCTGATTATGAGATTTGTGACAAAATATTTATCAACATCTGCTCATAAGATGATACAATTTCCTTACACGGTAGACGAGAGAGAATCTTTTTCGTTATTTGTCAAAATTTGAGGTTAAGGTTTGAGTTTTGAGGCCCTTAAGAACTTTTCGGAAATGTTATCGACTAATATGTTTAAGGGCCTTTCATTCGACCTTCAATTTGTCAAACAAATAATTGAATTTCAATGAAGCGATTTTATGTCCAACATTTAATGCAGATAATCAAAAAGTAAACATATACAAGGTGTGCTCATTGAAATATACAAAATTTAGTCATTTCTGGCGAAACAGTAAATCTAAAAAATATGACATGTGTAGTCCGTCGTATCTTTTTAGAAGGCAATTAGATTACATCGTATTCTTAATCTAAATGCGATTTTTAATGACTACTTGTAAACCACAGCTTTTGGCGCATCCTGTGTTATGCTGAGTTCATAATAGATAGCGGACGCCTAGTTGTATTGGTAAACTTTTCTATTGCAAAGTTCTTGTTTTTAATATATTTAACCTTCTCTGACATTCAAAATAAGTACCAGTTGCAGTATGCAGACAATTAGTATTATTTTGGAAGGTATAGGAGTAGGGAATCTGCTAGAGTGACTACTGTAACAAATTTGTACCGTTTATAATTGAATTTACTTATATTGTAAGTTGTAATTTAGTTGACTACGAGTCAGTTGCATTTAATAAAATGAACAGTTCGTGTTCGCGGCTAGAATCTGTTCGAGAAACTGAACTTTAGTTTAATGTCAAATAATTGTCATAAGACTATAGTTTTCTGAATTACGACATTCGTTTCGTTTTCCGTTTTAAGCTTTCATCAAAGTAGTGTCTATTTCCTTACAGTCATTTGCCTCTCAAGATGGTGGTCTGACTTTCTCGCCTGTGCTTGCGATATGAGTATGATGTAATGCATACAACCATAGGGGACATACTGTTTAACGTGAGCTCTTCTCGTTTATTTTTTCATTCAGGTTTCTGTTTTGAACGTCGACCTATTCGAGTTCTTTCCGCCTGTTCCTAATCTGTGCCGTTCTTCTCCATGCTAATCCTCCGTGTCTCTTGCGAACATCCACCCGTCTTATTTGTAGCCTTCCTCATTTCCTTCTGCCTTCGTACGGGCGCCAGTTTTGGATGACGCGATTCCATCTGTTATCCACAAGTCTTGCATTACGCCCTGAAAATTTCCACTTCAGTTTGGCAGCCTGTTACATTACGTCTATAACTGTAGTTGTTTGTCGCAGTCACGTGTTTATTTTGTGGTACTTTTATAGTTAGTCCTTAAATTCTTTTCGACATGGCGCTTTGGGTTTTCACTAATTTGTCGAGATTGGTTTTGGCGAAAGTCCAAGCTTGTGCTGCGTATGTAAATAGGGAGAAAACAAGGAGAATGTAGGTATTAAATATTTTGGTTTTATACTTAATGGTTATCTTTTTGTCTTTGAAAATGAAGGATAATTTACCATACTATGCCCATCCCATTCGAATTCTTCTATGTATTTCAGTTCTCTGTTTTTTTTTTGTTTAGGTGAATCGACTGACCTAAGCATATAAGTTAGTCGATCAACTCTAGTTCTGTTCGTCTAGTTTAACATGCTTGGGGTCATCTGCGTTGTTGATAACTTTTATTTTGCCTAGATTCATCTTGAGAATTTTAGTGATTGATATGGAGTAGAGATCGTTAACCATTCTCTGTAGTTATCTGCTATCAGTGCAATATCATCAGCCAACCTCAAATGATTTAGTTGTTTGTGTTTTATGTTCACTCTCAGGTGATCCCAGTTGAGCCCTTTAAAAATGTCTATTAAGCCCAGTGTGAATAGTTTTGGTAACACTAGGTCACTTTGTTTTACCTTTTGATCTTAGTAGGCTTAGTGCGTGTGTAGATGTCGATTTGTATTATCATACGAGCTTCCTTGTTTATGTTTTGGTAAAAGCACAAGATCTTTGTTCTGGGCAGCAGTTTCTAAAGTAGAAATAGCCTTGATGGTCGCCAACCGTCGTTAGGAGAAGAAGAAAAGTGCTCTATATCGGTGATCTATTCTATATTGAACAAGTCTTTCTTCCACTGCCTTTGCATAATCTACAAGTGCAAAATAAAGGGGAAGGTTATGTTCGTTGGCCTTTTCTATCAACATTTCGATTGTTAAGGGATGAGACGATGTGCGTAGTCACCCCAAAATCCAGCTTGCTCAACTGGCTGGTATGTGTCGAAATTCTTTGTGAGTCTATTTGTTATTATTCTGGTGAGGACTTTATAGAGCTATGCCAACAGGGCAATTTGTCTATAGTTTCCTATATTGTAAAGGTCCCCTTTCTTGAAAATTAGTACTGTCAGATATTAATACCAATCTTCCGGTTTATCTCCTTCAGACAAACATGTGTTCGGTAGATTTTTAAGATACTTCGTAATTTCATGCCCTCCTTATTTGATGAGTTCGGGTATTAGGTCGTCTATGCCTGAGGCCTTGTTTCTTTTTATTGGTTTGATTGTATCGATTATTTCATTTTGGCTTATGTCCAACATTTCCTCTGAGTTTGTGTTGGTAATTTTTCCTGTTAGAATGTCTGGGTATTATCCTTTTGGTATGTTTTCGGATCTATAGAATTTGCCACAATTTTTTCTATTTGAACCATTTTTTCTTTATCTGTAGTTATTGTTGCAGACTCGTCCTTTGTTCCAATAATGTTTCTCTTTCCTTTTCGTTGACTTAGGTTTTCGTTGTACTTTATGTTTTTGTCAATTTTTGATTCAAGGCGTTTTTCAAGTCGTCTCTTACTCGTTTTTGGAGTGATTTGTTTAATTATTTGTATTCTACTACATTCCGTTTGTTTTCGTTCAAAACCCTTTTCCCCTGTTTAAATATTGCCATTGACTTGTTGATTTATCTCTTTTAGCTATGCCTTTTCTTAGAATCGTACCTATTATCATTGTATTAAGCTCATTTAGTTATAGATATTTAGTTGAGCTATGAACTGTAAATAATTTAAGACTTGTTTAATTGTATGAGATCTGCTACCGTTATCTTCGATACGTTCTGTACGAAAGTATGAAACTGCATGAAAACGAAATTAGATTTACCATTGTGCGTAATCAAAGTGGGTACGCTGTATGGACGCTTTAAAGAATACAGCGAATACTGCTGGAGATTTATTTCGTGCCATCGTTATGAATGTTTAAAAAAATAGC
The DNA here is from genome assembly GCA_014611495.1 of Limonius californicus. Lineage (NCBI taxonomy): Eukaryota > Metazoa > Arthropoda > Insecta > Coleoptera > Elateridae > Limonius > Limonius californicus. The sequence continues at coordinate 73,042 of JABXWE010000055.1, forward strand.
CACTACTGCAGCCGCTACGCGCAGAGTGAAAGCTGAACGGGTAAGATTTACATTTAAAATAAACGACACCAGAGATTACGATTAAAAAATCTCGATGGCAGCGAAGTGAAAAACCGTTCTGCAATTATTCACTGCCACAGTAGCGGCACTAAGCTGTGTGCTGTGTCTTATGTTAATCCTGCATAATCCTGTCTGGTTGGTGTACGCTTCTGCCAGGACTTCCCATTATTCACGCCGCTCAAAGCTACGTTTACTTATTAACACTGTCTAATAGGTATACGCAAAGCTCTTTACTAATCTGTCACACTTTCAAAACTTTCCACCCATACTTGATTAGCTTTTAAATTAAAGCATTAAATATTTCGCGAAATTTCCGAGGGACTCCCATTGTATCAAAGGAATTTTAGGACAACATAATGCCTCTACTTCACTTTTTAGTCCTGTCAAGCTAATCATCACGTATCTACGTTACAGTTTTGTTATTCACGTAAGTACACAGTCAGCCGGGGAAAACCTCCAAGGGATTTTCTGTTTTAATGATGGACTTTAACGCAAACATTTGCGTTACATTCGCTTTTAGATCCTATAGCTATTTTGCCATACTTCCTGTAAACTGTTTTACAATCATACAAAATTATTTGTGGCACATTTTCGTTGGTGACTGAAGTTCCGATTTGAATTTTATCGCGGCTCCATGTCAGATGATGATGATGGTGATGATGACAAAATGAAACTCAAACTATTCAAGCTAAGAATTCCATTCGTATATTTTGAGAACTAAACTAAAATCAAGAATCTACAAACATTTTCCAGCAGCAATCCAAGATATTGCACTAGAAATTAGGTTGTATTTTAATGTAAAATTGCAGAGCTATTCACATTTTTACAAATCCTCGTCCTTTCTTCATGAAAATGCGGAGCACTTTATAATTAACATCAAAACTTCTCAACTAAATCGCTCACTGACTACTCTAATTAATTCGGTTACACAAGTCTGCCCTCTTGTTTTGCAGACTTCTCGAATTTTGTGCCAATCAAGACGCTTCTGCGTTTCCCATCTCTGAAATATTAACAAGTTTTCAAACAAATCAGAGCGTCTTCTGAAAGCTGCGTTAATTTAGATTTATTAGAAATATGTTACCTATCGCACTTAATATTTTAAATATCTATAAGTCGTAGTAGTTTTGCCATTAGTGGGGTGATTTGAGGTTTCCCGAAGTTTAAAGCGAAACGTTAAATATATTCGTGTGTGAACCAAGAGCTTTCCGCTTAGGTACGAGGCAGTGAATAGTTAACAAGAAGATTAATGATTGAGCTGTAAAATTATTGTCAGAACTTTAGTTCATAGCTCTAATGAACTTTTAAGTGCACTAATTTCCTCTATTTAAAGAAATGAACTTTAAATTCCTTAGAGATGTGTATTTAATTTTACGGAAAATTACTTCTTCCTCAGATTATAATAACTAAATAGTTAAACTTCCTCAAACTTTTCTAAATTGTTTTTCTATTTCGAATGGTTAACTTGTGCAATTCGCTACACTAAAAATCTGTTTATATTACTTATGGCCCCAAAAAAATTTTTTATTCGTTATTATCTTCTTTACAGTTTAGGTCCTTCCGGCCTGTTCCGATTCAATGGTCCATCGTTTCCTCGGTCGTCCTACATCTCTCTATCCTTTCGGTCTATATTCAATTGCCAATCTTAGAAGGCGATCTTCATCCATTCTGTCCACGTATTGTTTTTAATTATCTTTGTACTGTTTTATTTTATCATGTATCTTCTCTTCTTCTCAGCCTATCTTAGTCCACTCGTGGACGTAGGCCTCTCCCATGCCTCTCCGTGATTTTCTATCTTTAGCTTTTTGGAACCATTCCCTTCCTGCGATCTTCTTGATGTCATCCAACCCTATCTTTTGAGGTCGCCCTATACTTCGTTTTGTTCTGGGTCGCCAGTGTACAATTTTGTTGGTCCATCTCGTTATCTCTTATCGTACAACAAGTCCCACTCATTGCCACTTGAGGTCACCAAAATAACTAGCAGACTGCTAACTAAATTCTCTTGTAGGCAAGGATGATTTAAATAATCCACGAAGCCTGAAGATTTCACAATCTTAAATTACCACACTTTTACCAGCAACCCACAACTTGCGCGGACATCCACACTTCAGGAAATTCGATCCCCCAATTTAAAATATATCTACAACTTTAGAGAATCTTCCCGAAATTTTCAAAACTACAGGAACTTAAAAAGTTCGAATCAAGGTTGAAGGCAAAAAGGAACCGTTGGCAACCAAATGCACCTACCAGCACGAGGGGATGATAATGAGAAATATACACATAACAACTAAGGAACGTCCAGTTACAAAAACTGTATACTGATATACAGCGGTGTAGCTAAAGAAATAAGAGCTGAAAAGAAATTGTTGCAATATTAGTACATAGAAAATATAAAGAATGTATAGAGAATATCACGTATGTATTAGAAAGAATACTACTAGTAAAACTTGCCGACCTCGATGATCTCATGGTTAGCGCACTTGCATTTAGATCCAAAGGACGCCGGTTACCTCCAAGGTCGGTGAGATTTTTCTGGCGGGGAAAAATGTGAAAGTGCGCCTTTTGTCGGATAAGAAGTAAAGCCATACGTCCCGTGCCACTGCGATGTGTCACACGTGCTAAGAGATGGTCAGAAAACGAAATAATGTTCTTACTAGGACACCTGAACTAGAGAATAGCGAATTTGATTATACCCGGAGTAATACGTTGTAACATCGGTAATTTGCTTTTGGTTTCGAATTTCTTCGTTCCTTACTCTATGCCTCAAGCTGATTTTAAGCATAGCCCTTTCCATTGATCTCTGTGAAGTTCTTAATTTATTTGCTTGAGTGTTACTGTTTCCATGCCATATGTCATAACAGGTAGGACGCATGCATCGTACACCCTGCGCCTCAGATTGATCTGAATCGCTGAATTTTTTAAGACGTAGCTCAATTTTCCGGATGCACCCCAACTCAAATGCATTCTTCTTGTTATTTCGGCTGCTTGATTTTGTTTGCCTAATTTAATGGTATGCCCAAGGTATATACAGGGTGTTAATAAATACGTATTACACATTTATAAGGTATGCAGGGAATTCAAAATAGACTAACTGTTAATAAGATACTCATATTCGGAAACGCACCGTTTTCGAGTTAACACTGGACTTATGAAGTAATGCTCATAATAGTCAAACACTGCAAATAATGCTCATAATAATTTTATTTATTTGTCATACACTACAAAAATTGCTGAAAATAACGACCACCAAGTTCGATGCAAGCATTGTACCTCCGACGTTCATTTTGGTATATACTCTTTCAACACTGCTAGGAGTTGTTTGAAGTTCTTGTGCTGCTGCCCGAATACGTTCTAACAGGTCTTCTTCCTCCACAACAGGCGTCTTGTAAACCAGACTATTCATATAGCCATATAAAAAAAATTATGAGTGTAAGGCCCGGGGAGCATGGCGACCTAGATACTGGTACCCCTTCAGCCAATCCATCACCATCACCAAATACTTGGTTGAGGCAGCCTCGGAAGCCAAGCGAAAAATGCGCTGGAGCATCGTTATTTTGCCGCCACATCTGTTGATCAGTCCCCAATGGTAATGCTTCCAACAATTCTGGCAATACTTCTTACAAAAGAGACAAGGAAATGAGCCCTGTGAGACGATGCGGAAAAATATACGGCCCAATTAAACAACACTCAGGTAGATAAGTACTGTCATCTGTATCTCGAAAACGGTACCTTTCCGGTTATGCGTTTCTTATTAAAATGTCGTCTACTTTGAATTCCCTACTTACCCTATAAATTTGTAACACGTGTTCATTAACACTCTGTATACTCGTTTACTATTTCGAGGTCGGTATTTTCTATATTCATCTGTACTTCAGTCTGACTCATAACTTTTGTTTTGTCTAGGTTCACATCAAGACCAACTAGCTTAGATTCATGATTTAGCTGTTTATGATATTTTTTAATTCATCTCCATCGTTACTTATGGGAATGATATCGTCCGCAAATCTTAGGTGATTCAAAAATGATCCATCGATGTTATTTTCCCATGCCAGTTTTTTGAATATATCTTCTAGCGCCTAGGTGAATAATTTTGGGGATATTGTATATCCTTGGCGAACATCTTTTTGTGCTGAGATCTTGTTAGTAACCATATTGCATGGTTGCATTTTCGTATATATATCTTAGAAGATTTGAATACCTTGAGTAAATTCGGGCGTTATCGATAGTTTGCAGAATGGCCCATATTTCAATGGAGTCAAATGTTTTCCTGTAGTCTATGAAAGCCAAGTGCAGGAGAATGTGTTATTTGGCACATTTTTCTATTAATGTGCGTATTGACTGTTTATGGTCCATCGTTCTGAAGCCCTTTCGAAAGTCCGCTTGCTCAACCGATTCGTAGAATTCAAATTTATTGTTTAGGCGATTTGTTATGATTTTTGTTAATAATGTATAATAGTGCGATAATAAGCTGATGGGGCATGTAGCATATAGCAAAGATATTTAAGTCATCTCTTATCGATTCATTTGTTAGCATACCCAATCTTGTACAGCCTTCAGTGATCTTAGAAATGTCATTTCGGATGTTTAGATTTGACTATATTCCTTGTTACTTAATTGCCACATTTCACTACCATAGCAGGATGGGTACCGCCATTGTATTATAGAATTTTAGCTGTGTTTCTCTACTTGTTTTATATCGTCTAGTTCTTCTCATGGTCCCACACATTCTTTGAGATGAAGCTAATGCTTGATCGAGGTCGTTATCATAGTTATACGATATGTCGCATCCTAAGTATTTCAAATTTTGTACTTGTTGTAGGCTTTTGTTGTTTCTCACTATTTTAGATCTTACAGGATGTTTGCCGTCAAATGCCATTACTTTCGTTGTTGATGTAAAGACTTCACAGTTATATTTTTGAGCTGTATGTATAATTTGTAGACTGCTCTCTGTAGGTCGTCTTCCGAAGTTGCTAATATTGCTTGGTCTTCGGCGGAGAGAATTGAATTAATGTATTTATTTTGAAGTAATTGGATTCCCGCTGGAGCCTGGTTTTACCAAATCTGTATATAGAATAAATAAAATAGGTGACGGAAAGCACCCTTGTCTAACCCCTTGGTTGATGTACACACGATCTGCGTTTTCGTCATTTTGTTTTAATGCAATTTTAATTTCAGTTTCATGATAAAGACTTTTTATTACGCCAATTAAGTGTTGGGGAATCCTTTGTTCTCTAAAATGTTCCACAGTTTAGATCGTATTACCCTGTCAAAGGCTTTAGTGTAATACACATATGCGATATGGGTTTCTAAATTTTTTTCTCCACGTTCATCGATTATTAATTCGAAAATTATATTGTAAATGTCGAAAATGTTTACTAATTTATTGCTTGTTCTACGTTCCTAACTCTAGATTTATTTGATCCCTGTGATGATTATTATTCCCTATTGACATTTAGATGTAAAAATTTCAACTTTCATGTTTAAATATTCAAATTAAGCTTCAAAAGATCTAGGGCACTAAAACAAAAACGAATGAAGCTTAAACAGTTTCACAAATCCTCTTTCAGTACGTAAATCTGTACGTTTTGAGTTAAAATATTGAAGCTCTGTTGACGCGTCCTCGTGGGGGTTGTACAAGGGTGACCATGTATCGGAAGCTGTTAAAGTGAGATTTAACCAAAAAAATTTTATTAGGGAGGTTGGCAATTCCCTTTTAAACGAATTCGATAATTTAGCGGTACATTTTTGCAGAATCTGTTAATTAATGAAGCTTTTATTTTTAAGTGTTTCAGTTCTGGTGTGGATGGCATGCTTTTATTTGAGGGAATAAAAAGTATACCGCAATTTAGGGTTAGAATAAAACACACGGGTAAAACACGCGAAACGTTTCTAATTGAAACACATTTCAATACAAGCTTACGAAATCCACGCAATCTTAGCATTTCGTGAAACGGTGGTATAAGGATACGAAATTTATGTTGAAGAGGTTTAGGTGAAGTGTGTGGGTTATTTTTCTGACGTTTTTGTTCGAGAAGATTTCGTGGTTTATTGAAGAAACGTTTATTTGTTCCGAAAATAAATTTAAATTTAGATTAGTGTCAGACGCACCATAATCCTCAGGTTATCGAAGGCAACAAATGGGCCATGTAAGGTGAAGGCGGTGAGGTATTGTTTCTAACCGACTTATCGGCTGATCAATACGTTGTTCAAGCTCGTAACTAAAGAACACAAGACATTTACTGCCGCCCGCTGACACAGATACCCCACAGTTTATGGCAAAACGTTTTTTCTACACAACAAAAACGCGTTAAATATTAAGCAATATGGACTACGACAGGTTGCATCAGCGTGGTGAATTTTTTATGACACCCATATCTGTGTATCGCTTCTGATTTTCGGATGACGGTCGTATCATAAAGATGTGTATGTTTCCTAAACGGGAATATCAGAAGGGAGATCCTGCTGCTATGCAAGAATAACAGAGCAGCTTATTTGCACAAATAGAGTTTAACAAAATAAATGAAAAATGCAGGTTGCGGGCTTCTATTAAATTGGGTAGCGAAGCTATAAATTATGAAAAGAATCTCGGAAAAAAGAAAATGAGTTGGCTGCGACTCAAGAACCCGACCCTACACAAGAGGAAGTTGGTACTCTTGGCGACCTACTACTATATTTATATTTTACAATGCGTAAGAGAATTTTCAGTCCTGCGAAATTGCCTGAAAGCAGAGAAAAGGAAGCATCGTACAAAAAAGAAAACTAATTATGTAGTTTTCATTGGGTTCTTTTTATAGAGCATTTCCTTTTATCTGCTGTCATATTATTTTAAATGTTCTACTATTCTGATCAACCGCGAGCTTTTATATTGCAGTTTAGTTTATTTTTAGTCGAGAAAGCGCAGAATTCTTTTACCAGTCACAATAGTATTATTAATTTGATAATATTTCCATAATTTTTCATCTGTTGCGTTTTATATATAAATAATTGAAATAGTCCGTAATGTGTGTCTTGATATCAAATTGGATGATAACGTACTTGCATTGTATAAATTTTCTATGAGATCAGAGGAAATTCAGATTCCATTACTTGCAATCATTCAAAGTACATTAACTACCGATTCATGAATATTTCCTGGCTTCTGTGTAAAGTGCTTTAAGGGTTCTGGCTCAACTTGTATGTGAATTACAAAATAGTTGTAGTTTGTTTGTAGAATAAAGCTATTCGGGAAAATGAAAGAAATACTTGTTGCTCGAGAATGAATCCTTATCTTTATACACGGGAGGAAGTGCTTTGCATAAACTTTTGGTGCACAAACTAAAATTAATTCTCGATTTTTCCTTGTAGAATAAAATTAAGAACTTACGTATAAGGAATTTAAATCGGAAAGAAATTTAGTCGACTGGAGTTTGGGTAAAGCGGTTTTAATTAAAATCAATGGAGTATGTTGAAGAAAGTGTGAAACAATAAAGTGTGGTAGCGAGGGAACGAAATGAATCTCAAAAAGTTGTGCTTTTTGGGAGGGATTATTCAATTATGTTAAAAGAAGTGTTCATCCGCAATTCAATTTCTGCGGTTTTTTACCTGTCTTACTTCTCCTTATCCGCTGCTTCCTGTTATCTAACTTTTATCTTTGGGAACGAACTTAAATAAGTGGGAGCTCTGAATTCTCGCAAACTTTCAACCGCTGTATCTTTATACTGCTAGATTAAATAAAGGAGAGGGAAACAATGTCATTTCGACTTCGCCAGGAATTCTTTTAATGGTTGCGGATGCGAGGCGCTTCAAGATCTCTTTGTGAATCTAAATTTTCGAGTAAATTTCGATTCCGCGAACTTCTCCACTCTAACCGCCCCGTTATATATCGCTCGTAATTTGTGCGCTACAATTTTCTTCGCTAATCGATATCAAACGCAACGGACCTTTCGCTGAAATAAATCAACCGCTCGGGATACAGGTAACAGTATTTTTCTTCAGCTTAACTCGGGAAAATTTTCGTGCATCGGTATTTTGACCCGAGAAAACTTTCTTGCCGAAGATTGAGTACATTTATTTTCATTTCGTACATTTGGTTCTGAATGCGGGAGGAGACCGGGAAATGGGTAGGTATTATGAGGTACCCGACCACGAGCTTACCGAATGCAAATAAATCATTCGCACGGATGTTCGTCCCATTCCCTGTTTAGCTCTAATAATAAAGTCGTCTTTAAAATAAACTTCGTATAAAGCTGTCCTGTGTTTGTTAAATAAGCGCTAATAGGGCAAAGTTAAGCTGCCGTTAATCGGTGCCCACTTTTTACAGCGCTCCCGGAGGAAGGCCCTCGGATAACCGGAGGAAAGCCCCGCTATCAAATTGGAGACACGGTCCGAGTAAACTGCACGTCGGGCCGTTCTAAACCTGCGGCTCTTCTTAACTGGTTTATCAACGGCGAACAAGCGGACTCCAGTTTTTTGCGCGGACCCGAAACCATAATCACGGGACGCGAAGGACTAGAGACCTCCATTCTGGGCCTGGAGTTTACCGTAAAACAGAAACACTTCCGTCGAGGTGACATGAAACTCAAATGCTCTGCTACGATTGCTACGATTTATTGGAAAAGCAACGAGGAATCTGTGGAAGGCGAGAGACCACCAAGGGCCTCAGTGCTTGAAAGTCGTGGAACCGTCGCACCTGCTGGTTCCAGAGCCGATAGGGTTCAAGGTAATTCTTCTCTATTATTGCGTTGCATGTTTGTCGTAATTAGCACTGTGTGTAGTTGCACATGTTCGTAGTTCGTGATGACACTTTTATCAATTCTTCCTTCATACCTATTTCAGCGTTCATTTACTATTTCCAATATCTTGTGTTTTGGGTTTTTTTGAGCATTCAATGGAGTTGCGGTTGTATACGAAGGCAAGCACGGCTGTAAATAATCGTGGGAAGCTAACGTAACTACTGGCGTAAAACTGAAATCTGTACCCAATCTTTCAGTCTTTATAGAGCTCAAATAGCTAAACTCTTGTGTTTCGCAAACAGGATTTCCTGTTTATCATAGTCAGCCAAAAGTTTTTTTAGGGTAAATTGCGTTAAACAGGTTACTAAAAGAAATAACAACAGTCAAACATTTTGCCAAATATCACAAAATGTGTTCATTTATTTTTAAGCGGTAGATATGCCAGGAATAGCGTTAAACTCTGAATCCGATGAGTGTGTATACAACGTTCTCATACATTATAAAATAAAAAATTTGTACATAGATTTTTGAAAAACATGTTATACAGTAGACATAGTTTACTATAAGAAAACTGTTATAACATTGATTGGTTGCCTGTACTGAAAAAAATACCCAACTTTTATATAAATCATTATGAATTTATTGCCACAAAATGGTTTGGACGGTCGAACAGAATGCATTAACGTTTGAATGATTTTTTAGGCATTGGCTAACAAATTAATGGGATTTAGATGTGTGCAGTGCAAATCTGTTTGAATAAATACTTTTTTAAATTTTATTAATTGTTTATTAACAATCTCCTCTTAATATAAATGAATAATAATTAAGAGGTACAGATATATATGCTACTGATTTGAGGAAATATGGCCAAAGTGTGATAGTTAGATAGGCTGGCAAACCACCCACACAGCCAGCATTGTATGCACCAATACTTCCATTAATTTCAAAATTATATATGAAGCTACTTCTGAAAAGAGTAGAAAAGACGCATTAATCCGGTTGCCGTAAATGACAATCGACAACACCACTAAGCCATTTTTCTATTGTTACTAAAATCATGGAATCCCTAGAAACAAAAAATATTGTGCCTCAGTTTTCTTAGGCATTAAGAAGGCTTTTGATAAACTCTGGCATCAAGTCTATTTAAAATTAAATATAACTGTTACATGTACTGGGGAACCTTACTAGTTAAACTAACAAAGCACTCTCAAGTTACTATTATATTACAGCTGGGGTACCGCAAGGTAATGTATTGGACTCTCTGCTCTGTATAATATCACCACAGAACAAATACTATGCCAAATTTTGAGATGGCGGACTATGTACAATAGGGCCATATTTTATTGGGATGCTGGGGTGACATCGCCATGGCTACCCTTGGCATCTGCGGGTCGCTAGACAGAGTACCCAAAGAAGATGCCAAAAGCCGACGTCACGCGCGTAATGCTAATAATCTGAAAATTGACGTGAAAGAGATCGAATCTCTTCTATTTGTACGTTGGAAAAAGAAGTTGGAAAAGTTATTTCTTTTCCTTCTCAAATATCCACAGTTTCTCCGCAACATTTTGTCTTCAAGCCGCAATGGGAATATTCCGTGGGGAACTATCCTAAACCGTCTATTTGCAGTTTCTATAATGAATCTTTCGGTATCGAAAGTGTTTTCTTAAAAAAGCGGCTCGAAAATGATGATTGCACAAAGAGGGATGTCCAGTTGGGGACAATGTTGGGGGCCGAGTGAGAGAGCGGCGAACGTAGCGATATACGGCGTACGGGGTGGCGACGCTTCCAAATTGGTCGCGTCGCTAATCCGTGTCCACTTCAGATACCACTCATACAATTCAATACATTATGTTTGGCGACCTGACCGTAGCGTCCCGTTGCGATATGACCCTTACAACTCGAAATCAGCGCTTAAAATAATTCGTGAGACAGGAGATGTTCTATGAAGAAGAGTAGTGGATAACACTATTAAGTACTGCGCAATCCATCGAGACCATTCGGAAATAAAGAGAATGCTACAGATTCAGCATATCGTATAAAAAATTAGCTTATTTTTATTAGTTCATATATGCTTAATGCCCAATGCCATGGTAATGAGGGAGATTATGTACATGCGTTAACATTAACAAAATTCTGACAACTTTTTCAACATTCATTATTAAAGGCGTTTATGTAATGTTGTACACATTTAGAAAGTATATATGCATGAAGGTGCTACGCAGATATTTTGAAAATAAATCGCAATCGACAGCGTTGAAAGTAGAGTAAATCTGTATTTTGTAGTTAAAATTGTCAGTAATCTATCCTGATCCTGATTCAAATGTATACCGAAAAACACATGCATTGCATATTATTGGGAAATACAGGATTTCGACAGTTTTCACTGGTATTTATAAACACGTGTGATCCCAGCAGCCACGGAATTAGTTCCATACTATTATGTATTATGTTTTCACTATTTGCGGGAAAATTCCCCAAAACATACAAGCAAGCCTGCATAATGTATGCCCACACCAGATCCGCATTGCCGCTATACTAAAACGAGATTCAACGCTACAATTATTTTGTTGCACGTAAACTAGAAATGCACTTCTGATAGGTAATTTGTCAGATTTACTTTTGATAAATAACCTCCTGACAAATTTCAAGTGAAGTAGCTTTCAAGGAACACCTGGTATAATTTGATAAAAAGAAAGTTTGGATAAAATAAACTGTATAATATATTATACCAGGTGTTCCTGTTACATGTATGTAACATAATTATATTATACATATATTACATACACATATAGGTGAAAGAATACTGTGAATGCAAACCTTTTTTAATTGAATTGAACAGATACGGTGGTTAAATTATACGAATATCTAAGGAAATCCCCTATCACCACAATATTTAGTACACCTAAATAGGTATTTCGGCAACTTAATTGGTATCTTCAGTAGGAACTGACGAACTTAGACTATTTAAAGTTACTTTGGCTGAGGAATAATTCTGAAGATAAGCTCAGCACTAAGTCAACAATGGAAGTCTAATGATGTAATGAAGTTTTCGCCGAGGTTTACATTATAAACGCGATTGCGATCGCTAAAATTCTGCAATTTTATGTAGACTTTGATAAGAAGAACAACATCACATATATTCGATTTTCGTATAAGTAACAAAACTCATGCGTTATAGAAATATATAACCACAGAAAGAGAAAAAATGATTGAGGGAACGTAATAAATATGGTATCGACATAGAAAAAGCTTTCCTTCAAAGTTTAATTTCCAATAATTTTTAGCTGGAGCATTTATAATTCTGCATTGAAGTGCAGATCAATCTGTATTTCATGCATAAACTTGGAAAGCGTATGGATTAGTGAAATACATTAAATATTCTACATCTATTCATAAACATGAAACAACAACAGCGCTGAAAGTAAATATGAACTGGTGCAAATTGCAGGTTTAATGAAACATTATAACGTGGCAAAATATAATAAATGTCGGTAAACGTATTAAAACTCGAACTTAACATTAATATTTTGACGCCTACATTGCTGTTCAATGGGAAAATTAATGGGACATATGCTACATGTGTAGTGTATTTAAATAAAAACGAAACAGAAGCAACTGTTTCCCCTCACAGCAGTTACGGTAGTTGTATAAGCAAGAAAGGAATAGCACCAAAAGAAACATTTGTAAAAGAAAATAAATAGCAATGCACGTGAAAGTTGAAAAATTTGAAGCTTCTTGTTTAGCTTTTATTGGAATTCTTTCAGTTGACGGGAAGCTCGCTTTTTCTGTTTTGAATAATTATTTTACACATTAAAGGAGCAAGCATAAACAGTGGATAATTGAGCAAGGCCCCGCAGTTGTGTTGCTATGAACAACATCTCTTCAATGTTTTGTATTTTTAATAAGGTATATTTTAGAAAAGCATTAAATTGTCGATGATAATTTGTTAACTCAATCGGTTTTTTAAATGTCTGCTGCTTTTTACGTATTTTGACGTTGTATATATCGCTTTCAATAGGAACGATAATTTTAACAAAGCAATTAACAGTGATATTTTTCTTGACATTTAATTGGAATTAACTACTGTAACAATATAGTTTTACCTCCAACGTTTAAATCAGTGGTTCCCAACGGGGTCGGTACCGCCCACCGGTGGACGTTAAAAAGATCTAAGGGAGCTTTTTTGGTCCAGGGTAATTTAGGGGCCGTTGAAGCCCAACCGCCGCCCCTCTGAACAATATTCGCAAGAATGCCCTGAAAAGTTTGATTAATACTAAAAATCATCGAACGCATGTTTCAAAAAATAGTTTTAAAATGCCTTTTAAGCAAGATCAGTTCGTATTAAAAGTAGGTATTGGTACATTATAGTTTTGTTCGTAATACCTTTCTGACTAATACATGAACGAGTTGCAGCATGCGCAGTGCACCACACGGAGCACCACGGTGTGTGTGTGTGTGTGTATGTTCCGGCTCGATCAACGAAGCTTATATTTACAAGTCTGCACAGCTCATGACAAGACTAACACACGTGCTGAATATCGAATTTATACATAGTTTGACAGGTTCATTAAACATTATATGCAGGAGGAGTTGATAGAATTGTCAACAAATAAAGAGTTAAAACGGATATTAAAAACTGGATATCAAGAATTTTGACTTCAAAAGGCAAATTCCAGTATTATATCCGGCTTTATGGACTGCATCAAAGAAGTTTTTCATTGCATTCCCATCATCATATATAGCCAAAAGAGGATTTAGTGTAGTCAGCAATTTAGTAACAAAGAAAAAAAAAACAGGTTTTCAATAGTGGAACGCGGCGATTTTTAAGGTTACTAATGACAAGTGTGATACCAAACATCGAAAAATTAGTGTCATTACAGCTGCTCATCCGTCTCATTAATGATATTATATTAATTTTTTAATAATGTATATATCTTAATCAAACTTTGAGCGATACACCAATATTGTTAATATGTTTCAATAAAGTAATTTTAAAAATCTGTAGTCGTTTTTCAATATATAACATAGTATTGTACTTCACCAAAGAGGGGCGCCATCGAAAAATTGGGCTATGACCCAAAAAAGTTAGAACACTATGGGTTACATTATTGATTTCAAGAACGGGAGTGGTTGTGATTTTTTTTCTGAAAAAGGGGCGGAGTGTAACATTTTTTGGAAAAGAAGGCGGTAGGCCATAAAATGTTGGGAATGGTTTAATGATGTTGCGAAGTGATGCTTTATGGGGTGCATACTGTTACGTTTTCTACCGTGGGAGCAATAAAAACCCAAGTCGAAGACACCCTTGGAATTTTAAAGTCTTGTCTTAGATTATTCTGTAATTATACAGATGCAAACATTATAAATATTTTTAACCACCATACATTAATAATTGACATTCCAAATTTTATGAGATTGTTTATTTAATTCATTGATTACAGCTAAAGTAATTACAATTACATATTAAAATACTGTCAATTTAAAAATGTTAACAGTGGAACATAAAATCTTTATATTAAAATCGTATTTTCATAATGCTACAAAGAATAAAAATGATGAATGACAATATCCTTTTCAAACCTGTTTCACAGAATTTCAACAGCGTTATTCTGAATGAGACTGCAAATTTCTCTTATAATTATTATTATTGTCAATAATTTTAGAGAAAGAGGAAGCGTTGAACGGAAAAGGGGATCAGGAAGACTAGTGAAAGATCTGAAGATCACAGAAGTAACTCCTTCTAAGCCGATCAGAAAACGAAGCTAAGAAATTGATTTGAAATACCATACTTGTAGTGCTATTTGAAAAAAGATTTTAGTTACTTTTCATACAATATGCTAATGGTTCATGAACTTTTACCCCGTGATTGCCAACCTAAAACAAATTAATGTCACTGGTTCTTAAGCAACATAATTAATGTCATATTGGATCTTACTTGGTTCAGCGATGGAAACTGGTTTCATCTCAATATCTTAACAGCCAAAATATGAAAATATGGGCAACAGATAATCAGTATATGTTCGAGGAAACACCGTTACATTCGCAAAAGATTGGTTTGTGCGTTGCTGTTCCAAGAAGACGAATAGTTTACAAGATTTTTGGAGAAAATACAACTGCGGATTATTATCTTCAGAATATCTTAACCGCCTTTTTAAATGAACATGAACGCTTACTTCCAGCAGGACAATGCCACAGCATATACTGCCAATCGCGTCAAACAATTTTTACAGGAATTTTATGATGATCGGTTAATTAGCAGACATTTGTTTCCATCAAGGTCACCCAATCTTACAGTTGCAGACTTCTTTCTATTCCCTTATCTACAAAACAACATTTTTAATAATAGACCACAAAATCTAGAAAATTTACAAAATGCTATTTCACAAAAGTTAGATAAACTCTTACCACTGATACTATGGTGAATGTTTTCGAAAATCTTAAGAGAAGAGTGCATTTATGTTTAGAAAATAATGGTCAACATTTTCAGTATCTTTTGTAAAATCCTTTATTCTGTAAATGTGTATGCAAGTAAACGTTTATTTACATAGCCCATAACTGCTTAACCTCACTACTTCGACCCCACGGACCGCATAGCACCTGAGACGGCAATGAAATCTCGAATATAGCTAACTAACACGATAGACAACAACACTAGCAAGATAACGAGTTAATTTTAAATTTCTGTTAAATAAATAACCTAATAAAATTTGAAATGTAAACTGCCAGTTAAAAATATGTACAATGTTTATATCTCTATAATTATAAATTAATCTAAGACAGGACTTTAAAATTGCAAGCGTGTCTTTGACTTGGGTTTTTATTGCTCTCACGCTAGTTGTATAATAGTAACTAATCTCGCGAATACACCGAATATATTATTTAAGCCGTTTGTTTAATAAAAAAAGAACTTCCTAGCCCGAGTTGTAACATCTGTAGGCAGTAACTTTAGAGATCGTTTGTTAACCCCAGGCATTTTCTCCCTTATCACCCTTATTTTATTGTATTACATTAGGAACGCACGAAATTTCCAGATGAAGGTACATTATTCCGAGTGCACAATGCTTCCGCAAAGTAGAGATGACCATAATCTATTAAGTCCAACGGGGACTTATAGCCGGCACTAAAAAAACTCTTAGCCCCCTGTCTGCTACATAACCAACCCTAACCTAACTTAATCCTACCCCAATCTAATTTATGACTGCGCCAGTAATCAACTGTCGACTTTTTTTGAAGTATTGGCCTAATGTTAGACGTTAATAAAAATTATTAATGGGCACGAAAAACAGTTGCTGGCAAGTTGAACACTCGAATTGTCATTTGCAAGGGCATTTGCTATTGATCTGATGATGCTCTAGACACGTCTACTGAAAAATTCACGGAGTAACATGTTTTATTGGAAGAAGGCCAAAAGTATTCATAAATAAATTTCCTGCACTGCACCATCTCTACTTCCTGCTGAATTTACGACATGCACGGGATCTAAAGTAAGGGAAAGGGAATCGCCCGACAACCCTAGACTGCGATACTATCAACACACGTGTTCGCCGTAGCAAGGACAATGTTATCAACGCAGGATAATACCGGAGGATCGTAACTTTCCCAAACTGACGCGTGACTTTGTTTCAACCGCCATGATACTCAAGCGAAAGGTTTTTAAATACTTTGCGAGGTTTGACTGACCCTTGCGACACCTTAACTCTTACTTTTTTTGGACTTCGTAATCTGCCCGTCTACAACTGGCGACCGAAACTTTTCCTTTATAAATTTAAAATTATATCCAGTAAGTTTTATGGACAGAGACGGATTGCCCATAAAAGTTGCTCAAGAGATCTTACGGAAAGAAAGCTGCGTATATAAAAGTGCAGGTTTATACCGAACGAACATAAGAATATGGCACGTTGACGCAAGAGACTGTCAAGTATTTGGACTGCATTTTGAAGAAAGTAAAGCGATCGTGCATTTGTTTGTTACTTGACACTTCACGTGCTCATAGGGTCGACGGTTTTCACCTGTACTAAATCATTCGTTGACTTTACATCATGATATGTTCTACTGAACAGCGCATCGAAATTGTGATGCTGATGGGAAATGGTGATAAAACGAGCACTCACGAAGAGGTGTGCCTTTTATTTAGTGATATAAATCCTAATGAACAACAGTAGTTGGTGTAATGTTTGGGAAATGTTAAAAGTTCGGTTCCAACATGTCATTCAAACGTAGCGAAAGTAAACGAAATTGTATATATTATAGTACTGGAAAATACATAAACATGATGACAACACTTTAATTGAGAATAATATATCAATTAGGCTAAATCAGAAATTCAGATTCCTTTGGGAAGGTAATGTGAGCTTTTATAGAGACGATATAGTGTGACCCTCTTAGGTTTAACTAAATATGTTCAGTAAATATTTTGATAATATTTTTGAATTAGTTGAATAAAACGTTTTGAAAGCACTATTTGAAACTTAACCTACACAAATGGATATCAAGATACTACAGGATCCAAGTCACCATAAAACATATAATTTAGAGCCTACAGGGCTTTGATACATAGCGCCACAACAGCTCCTCTAGACAACAGTAATTACTTCAAAGAAATTTTGATTATCAACCAAATTGCAGGCGGTAATGGCTAATTGATTGACAAATTAGTTATAAAGAAAGACTATACATCAGCCATTCGCAAAACCTACTCAAACGACTACTATGAGGGAATGATATTATATTTCAATTTTATATTTTGGTAATATATTAGAGACAACCGCTGACGTCTAATGAAAACAGGTATTTTAATAGTAATTTTTAAAACAATAAAAATGTGTTAAACACCTTCTTCAACCCAGAAGATACGACTTGCAATCAGATGTTTACCAATTAAACTGTTCATAGTGTAATTCTGCATACATGGGCCGGGCAATTAGAACTATTGTGCCTAGAACAAAGAGCATATATGCTCATATAAATACAAACATCCAGAAAAATCTAACTACTCACTTCTTACATAGATATGCATTGACATCAAATAATATTATAATATTTTTACACTTCTGCACTATAAATATAAATTGGGTATACCTGAAGTCTTTGAAATTTTATAAATATACTTCTATTGAATAAAGCAAATTGAAGTAATCTCGTCGCTATTGGACGTTTTGGAATAGAAGGCGAAAGTTCAAAACCACGATACAGTCTACTGTCAACTACAAATGTTTATACTGTTTTTGAAAGTAACATATTATTTATATTGGAATACGTATAAAGCACAAAATAAAATAAAGCTCGTTGAAATTTATATTAATACATATTTTAAACTAAACTATATTAATGTTTCCTAAATGTTTTGAAATTATAGCCTAGTAACATTTACTATATCAGTCATGTATTACTTTTGCATTACTTTGGGGGGGGGGGGCGTCCCTTACATACTAACCATTCATGTAACATGCTCCCTAAACTTAACTAAGTGAAATACGGTCGCCTCAGCCGGGGTTTGACCCCGCGGCCGATTGAGTGTATTTCACTGTGACCCCGACCGACAGCGCTTGTTCGCACACCCATCGAGGTCCCTTTGCTTAAAGTTACTAGATGTTTGGAAAGTACCGCAATCCATTGTACCCATGTGTTAGAAAGAGATAACAATAAAAGCGCCCCAAAATGGCTGACTGACAGATTATTTACGTCAATTCGATAGACGACAACAATTTTCAAATTGAAAACTTTGTAGAAAACTAAGTGAACGTTGTGCCCTAGTTTCTAGTTTCACTCAGAGACAAAATGCCATGGTGTTCGGTTACCGGATGTAGCAGTAACAGCAAAAATTCTCGTTTATTTCGTATACCACGTGCTGGATTAAATGTGGAACGAACAAACTTGTGGTTAAAACTCATTAACCGCCCAGATCTTCCTTTAAACCCGAAAATTTGCGAAGTAAGTGATGAGAACGTAATATTTTAAGACAACAATAAAAATTAATTGACTTTTCTAGCAACATTTTTCGGAAACGAAATTCGAAAATGCTAGAAAAGATGGGAGGAAATTACTAAAATCAGAATCTTTCCCGGATTTGCTTATTTCAAAAAAGCGAAAGATAGATGAAGATAAACCTCCTATAACACCCAAGCAACCACAAGTGGAGGTAGATGATGATTCTTTTCAAACCAATTTAGAACCGGAGGAGGTTGAGATTTCTGTTCAAACCAATTTAGAACCAGAGGAGGAGGTTGAGATTAATGAAATAGTTGATAAAACCACGAAAAATATTGAGGAACTGAAGAAAAAATTGAAAGCAGCTTTAAGGAACTGCCGATATTATGAAAAAAAATTAAAAGAAAAATGCCCAACAACTCTAGAGAAGATTTTTAACCAGGATCAATTGGAGTTTCTGCAAACAAACAATTGTAGAGGATCTTCTTGGTCTGAAGAAACAATTACAAAAGCTCTTAGATTATACATGGCTTGTGGTACAAAGGGATACGAAGAAATTCGTAAGCAACATCTTCCATTTCCAAGTCCACGTACATTACAACATCGTATTCGGACTTTAAAATTCAAGCCAGGTATACTAGATGAAGTTTTCAAGCTGTTAGAACTCAAAGTTAGTGTTGGTTGGGGGATTTTTTTTGTATTAATTGAGTAAACTCCGATTGAATTAATGCACATTTTATTTTAGCTCAAAAACTTCAAGGAAGAAGAGAAACATGCAACCTTGATTTTCGATGAAATGGCAATCCGACCAGGACTTCAGTGGGACAATACACTGTCTATGGTTGTTGGTTGGCCCACACTTACCTTGTCAAATAAGGAAAAATCTGAAAACGCAGCCACACATGCACTTTCTTATATGCTTGGAGGCGTATCAAGTAGATGGAAGCAAATTGTGGGTTATGACTTCACCGGCAGTTCTTTCAGCCCTGAGGACGTATTCAATAGATTAACTGAAATAATTCAGCGAGCTCATCATATTGGAGTAACAATTCAAGCTGTCATCTCTGATATGGGTTCCCAAAATCAAAGTCTATGGAAAATGTTAAACATAGTAGTAGGACAACATTGCGCCATTAAAAACTTCATTCAACATCCTTGCAGCGCCGATCAGAAGCTTTTTTTTACTCCTGACCCTGTTCACGTCTTCAAAAATCTTGCAGCCGCCTTCAGAAAAGGATATAAATTTATTCTTAGTGACTCAGTCGTTCAAAAGTATGGATTCAACGAAGTATCCATCGAACCCATCAGACAGTTACATGCTTTAGATAAAAACGATGTTTTGAAGATATGTCCAAGACTGAAAGATAATGTAATTGCTCCTTCGCATTTTGATAAAATGAATGTGAGTCTCAGTGTGGCACTAATAAATCACGCTGTCGCAGCGGGTCTCTTATATTACATAGCCGACCATAAAATTGATGAAAAGCATAGAAGTACTGCCTGGTTTTTGGAAACAATGCACAAATGGTTCCAATTGATGACCGGCCGCTGTCTTACTTTTGCATTATCAAGGTGCAATGAAGAAATTTATGCTGAGACAATCAGTTTTTTGAAATCAGTGCAAGAACTGATGTACAATATGAAAATAAATAATAGGTGGATGCCATTTCAAAGTGGAGTTTTATTGTCAACACAACCGCCTTGGATTTTCAAACAATCTATTTGGAACAGCATAATTTTCGATACGTACTTTTAAGTCGTTTAACACAAGATGCATTAGAAAATTCGTTTTCTTCAATTAGAGCTCGACAACCTGTTCCTGATGCCCGCTTATTCAAAGTCTCGCTACGATTAGTGTGTTTGTTTCAATTTGAGACAACAGGGAGAGGAATGAGTTGACAACGATGAAGCCAGTTACATACTGCAATACTGTGAACATATTAAAACTCAAGAGAAAGCTGAGATGGCTAGAAGAATAAGCAGTCAGCCTGCTCGAGACGAAAATGGAATATTGGATATGGATGGTTTACTATCTGATTTTAGTATGTTTACTGATGATTTTAGTATGGTACATTTCAAAAAAAATGTGGAAGCAACGTTGTATTATTTACTAGGTTTCATAATTTATAAAATTAGAAAAAACTATGTGGTGTGTGAAGAATGCTTCAACAGTGTGCAACACCAGGATAGTGACTCAACTTCCCTCACTATTTTTACAAAATTGAAGGAATTCAAGGAAAATGTGCTAATTTATCCAACAATGGACTTATTCAACTATATACTGAAAATTGAAAAATCATTCCGTCGGAATGAGAACGCACTTATGTCCAATTCTTTTAGCGTAGACGGTTTCATAAACTTACAAGAGATTCCTTTGAGAAACATTCCTCAATGTCATAATATTATTTCAAAAATAACTAAATTATTTGTTAAAAGTCGTTTACACTTTGTATTATCGGCAAAATCTAGGAACATTAATAATTATGATGTTAAAAGCAGTCGTAGTGTGGCTATGCGAGCAGTATTACAAAAATCCGAATTTTAATCTTTACTTTGCATTTCGCCGAGCCCTAGTGGCGGGCCATACGTTGGCCGTGAGCTGACCCAGTTAAAATTTTTCGTCAATTCAAATTTCCCGCCACTTTCCGCCCCAACATGGCGGACAATTTGCGGTACTTTCCAAACATCTAGTAACTTTATGTTTTATTGTTTACGCCGCCGCGAGCCCTGCACCCTTGATATAATTTGTAAACACCAAAAATGTACCCCTAAAGCACAGAAAAATAATAAAGAACAATCAAAGTTTTCAAAGTAGGGTTGGCATGTCCTAGCTATAATGTTACGTACCGGTCATACCTTGTGTTTATTTCTTCGAATGTAAACACAAGCAAAGTAAAACCATTATCAAACAAAATTAAAATTAAATTAAACACTTTTTAACCAATAACAATAAACAATAAACAAATTACAACGAACAGAAAACAAATTAAAACAATCAAATTAAACAGATTTTGACAGTTGAATGGAACAAAATGATCATGAAAGTAATAATGAAAGCCATGAAGCCAGGACAAAGATTTTGTATTTGAAAGCAGGTTCTTTAAGACATTGTCAGAACATGAAAACTTGTATAATTTTAAACTTATTCTTATGCTTATATGACATTCATGTATAATAAATAAATAAAGTTAAAAAGTGGACATTAGTGCTTTTTACTTTTTATCTTTTTCAGATTAATAATAGTCATATTACCTATTATTTTGAAGGTTACGACATAAGTGATTGATCCACACTGTTTTTAGCAATTTTCAAAAATGACCATAAATGTTCAGGTCATATTGGAAGGTCACTTACCAAAAATATAAATAACCAGTCATATTACAACAGTTGTTGGGGTAAATCCTGGCACTGCAGCACCAAGATATATTCCTTGCTGGTTTTTTGATGATCAAGCACCATAAATGGTTATGATTGTTTTTTTAATACATTTTATTTGTCTTTGAGTACAGGCGGGCATGTGCCCCTTACAGCTGCTTGTGTTGGTGGCTGTAAGTATACCAGTGGCGTGCGGTCCATGGATGCAAGGGAAGCAATGCATCCCCTAAAATTTCCAGCTAGCAGTTACATGTATATATTTTAAGTGAACTTCCAATTTTTTCTTTCGAATTCCTACAACTTTTCAAAATGCTATAAATTTCTATAAAAAGTGCCATTGCTGGCAACGGCGCGGATGCACTTGTATATGCTGAATCCAAAGCCTTCACTGGAACTGCTGACTTAACAGCGTTTCCCCGGCGGGCCGCGCCGGTCGGCCTAAAGTGACGGTGCAAGTGGATGCAATTCAATAAATGAATCCGCGAGCATACATTAATTGTTACTGCTGAATCCGCGTACGCTGTCTGCAGTTAACAGAATAGGCGACGCGACGGCGAGTGCGCAGGGCGGCGAATATATCTAGCAAGTAGCACTGTATGTGTGTCCGTGTATCGTGGCTGGATGCAATATGAAAATTGAATCCAGCAGTTCTCTGATAGACTGCCACAGTCCACCTGTCCACCATCGCAAAGGGTTTCGTTTCGCTAATATCTACTTGTGCAAAGCCACGTTTCGATATACACTGCTCAAATAAATTAGGGGAACACTTTTTTGAGCGCCTATAAGTTTTCCAGCAAATGATGGAAGCAGGATTTTTTCTTGTTATATTATTCTCTAGACTTATATTGACAAAATGCAAAAAGAATTACGGTGATTGATTCGCTCGTTTTCATCGTAGACGCCAAAATGTAAAGAAAGTCTCAAAACAAAGTGGTTTTTGACCACAAAACAACCATCCGAAACTCATCAAATTAGTCATTGGACATAGTAAAACCGTCAGTTTTAACTTTTTCAATGCTACTGGGTCCAAAGTGCGTTATTTAAGTGAAATTGAATTCGCGAGAGCTGTTGCTTTGCTTGAAGATGGTAGATCTATGTGATATGTAGCAAACCAGCTCCAATCGACTCCATTTGTTATCTGCAGAGCTTGGCGTAGGTACCAAGAAACGGGTAGATATTCCAGGAGAATTGGACAAGGCCGTGAAAGAAAAACTGCCCCTCGGGACGACCGGTATATTGTTATTTCTTGTCTTCGCCGACGAACTGCTACTGCTTGTGAGCTACAAAATCTACTCCGAAATGCCACCGGTGCGACAATTTCCAATCAGACAGTTAGAAGACGACTCAAAGAAGTCAATGTGACTTCTCGCAGGCCTGTGCGAGCTCCTCGCTTGAGCAGGAATCACAAAGTTAGCCGGCTAAACTTTGCCCGCGAACATGTGCAACTGCAACTTCGACACTGGAGGTCTGTACTTTTTACAGACGAGTCGCGGTTTTGTCTAACTCTTTGCAATGGTTGTATGCGAGTGTACAGACGTCCTGGAGAGCGATACGCTGTGGCTTGTGTAGAGGAAGTGGACCGATTCGGAGCTGGATCTGTCATGGTGTGGGGGGTATTTTATAGGCGGTCGCACAGGCTTGGTTATCGGTCTCCAACCTCTCAACGCACAAATTTATGTTGAGACGATTCTTCAAGAGCATGTTGTGCCACTTGCGAACAATTTCGGCGATGGCTTCATCCTACAACAGGATAATTGTAGGGTTCATACCGCTAATTTAACAACAAACTTCCTCCAGGAACAAGAAATCCAAGTGATGCGGGGGCCAGCCATGAGTCCAGACTTAAATGCCATCGAATACGTTTGGGATTTACTCGACAGGCGCATTAGGAAGCGTCCTGCTGCACCTCAGACTCTTCAGGGGTTAGCTGAGGCCTTTGTGGAAGAATGGCGAAATCTACCACAAGACATGTTAAGACGTCCTATTCGCAGCATGCCTCGACGTTGCCAGACTGTTATTGAAGCTAATGGAGGGCACACGCGCTACTAAAGCTTGATATTCGGACTTTAACAGAACTTCCATTACATTTTAAGTGATAAAACACATTTCGATTTTGGTAGTCTTCTCAATAGTTTGGTGTTGCTCAAGAAAACCGTTTAATTAGAGCATATTTATTGTTTCTATCTTGTTAAGTAATGTTGAAAGAACAATATACTAAAGTTGATACTTGCGTCTGTCTTTAATTTGAAAAATTATGCACGGCTAAAGAACTGCTCCCCTAATTTATTTGAGCAGTGTATAAGTAATTGAATAATTCCATTTCTGATGCGGGTACTTGCGCTATAATTATATTTATGTTCGACTCAATCATAATAGGTTGATCTATGACACTGTTGAGAATCCATAATCTGTCACTTTATTGGACTAGTCCATAATGATAATAAACCGTGTTCAAAAACTCCCACGTTTATAGTAGGCTGTGCATCAGTTATGCGTCGGTAAATGTATGTCGCTTCATAACCAGCTGCCGAGCCGCAAACACCTGATGTTTTGAGGTTATCTAAATAATTGTTATTTGACAGTTGATTACTTGTCTCTCCTGTAAGTAATTAGTTCCAAAATCGCATTATGTACTAAAAATTATTTCTTGTAGGTAGAATTTGCGCATTATAACCTCAATTTATTTTGACGTTTATTTTGGTTCATGTTTAAGTAAAGACATACTGTGTCTCTTGTTTTGTTAACTCATGGCCTACTCCAAACGTACTAGTTTTTGAACACCCGTTAGTTATTTATATACTTAGGCCGCGAAATCATTCTTTAACGTACCGAGAGGAAGATTGCCGCCGAGGCCGCTTGCGGCCGAGGCAAGGCAACCTCGAGGACGTTAAAGAATGACGCGGCCGCAGTGTACACAATATTTTTTGTGCAATTGTGTAGAATCCTCAATAATTATTGATGAAATTTTAAAAATTATAATTTTCGGCGTAAATAGAAAGACGGTCGGCTTTCATGTTACCATGGAAATGAGATAAATAATAAATAATTTCTAAAAACTGTCCATTCTCATGCGTCAATAGTATATTAAAGAACTAGTTTCATAAGGCCTCTTCTTAACGCACGAGTCCAAGTTTGAAAAACGAGACGCGAAGCGTCGAGTTTTTCAACGGACGAGTGCGACAAGTGGTCTTATGAAACGTGTTCTTTATACTATTTTTTCTATTGAGGAAGTTTGAGAGTATTTTAAATAAATTTATGTAGAAAATTTTACGTCAAATAGATTACTAGGGAGTTTTTATAAACACTTATGGCAGCACTGACAGGCGGCTGAAACTGACATTTCAAATTCAAATCGAACTACCAACATCGTAAAAAAACAAACTAAAAACAGTACGATTATAGGCCTCCTTAACGTACTGTTTTTAAGCTAAAACAGTGCGCTTAGAACGGCTTTATAAAACCGAAATAGAAAAAATAAATATATAAGTGACATTCAGTTTAACGGCCGTCGCTATGACAACGGCCGCGAAATTGAATTTTGCGGCCTGCATGGCGTACGCGAAGTTGTCACTTCGCGTACAATTGTAAGCGCTTTCGTATAGAGTTTTGAATTTGCTGGGTAAAAGCATTTCTCTCGCACTCGATGCTATTTGTCTTATGTTGTCTGAAATTTCCATTTCTTCTGGTAGATCCATTTTTAAACTACCAGAACCAATTAATAATTATTTAATCGACGCTTTCTGACACATTTACAAATTTCAAACATCTACGTATCTATGACAACGCAGAAGGCACACTATATAATATTTTCTATTGCAAATTTCACTATAAAATAGTTATTTTTGATTCTAGATTGCGAAATGATACTTTTGCATTCGAGAATGAAAGTTTTTTTTGCGAGCGCTAGCGAGCAAAAAAATCATTCGAGAATGCAAAAGAATTTCGCAATCGAGTATCAAACAACGTTTTTTCGAAAACTGCGGCTCCAAATTAGTGGAAACTCAAAGAAAACTTCTGACATTTATAATCGAGATCAATCTCTACAATCATCTTGGTGTTAAATCTGGTATGCTCTGACCGCTCTGAACAACTAATTATGATAGCAACCCATAGCAACCATCAAACAAACATCGTAATCTCTAATTTTTTAACGTTTGGTTCCGATTTTGTGAGAATTACTCGTGTATTTGAAGTGAATAAAAGTAAAAATCAAAAATGAGTTCCGAAAGCGATGACGATGATCTGCCTTTTGATGTATTAGAAGCTGCACGAAGCGCAGTTTCTAGTACTGGATGTAAAAGTCTTTTTTGTTCTAGATTGTAAAAGACTTTTACATCCAGTAAACAAAAAAGACTCACTTTGACAATTGAAAATTCAACGAAAATGTCAACTTTTGATGACAGTTTTCGAAAAATATATTTTTTTTACTACTAACATGAGAAAACCTTATTGTTTACCTCATTTGTGTAATGAGAAGTAGTTCATTATTAACCTAGGTAAATAATAATAATTCATTATTTACCTAGGTTAATAAAGATAATGAAAATTATCAAAAAATATGAAAATCACTAGCCGCTGCCTCTCGAAGCTCAGGCGGAGTACAATTTTCCATTTCTAAATCACTATCGCTTTGTTCGTTAAGATTCTCAGCCATATTTTAATATTTTATTGTAATACTTTTACTTAAAACCTTCCAATTATTTTAGAATAATGACGTTCATTGGAACCCATCAGTTTCAATTGTTTTATTCGTTGCCTTGATAACCAGGCTACTTAATATTTCGATATGTTTGAATAATAGGGGAAATGGCTAATTTTAAAATAAAAATAAGATCTTTTGGTGTTAGTTCGGCTATTAGTAGTAAAAAAAATACTATATATACTTCGGTTGAGAAGGCAATTATTTACCTCGAAAATTATATCCTTCGGCGCTACGCGCCTTGGGATATAAAATTTCTCGGTAAATAATAGCTCACTTCTCAACCTAGGTATATAATATACTATTATAGTGCCTATATATAGAGAGCACTGCCTACTACAATCCATCAAAAAATAATTATTCCTAATATTTCAACTAACCTAGATTATCAAGCTGGTTCACCTTAGCATGCTCATCCTGTATACTACAATAAACGTTTGTGGAATTTAATACATCGTTGCAAAAACAGTTGCCGCCTTTTTAATTTTTTTAAATTGTCATGATTAACTCCAACTTGAAATCATCTCTATGCCGTGTGTACTTCTGGCTAATTCAAACAGGGTTGCTAAGACCGGAACACCGTAGGCAACCAGTCGATATTTTGTCGTGTTTAATTGGTCGAGAGTACATACGTCATCTTACCCGACACAACCATACATTTAAATGACAAATTTTATGTGTTGAGTAACTGTTTGGTTAATTTGAATAACTAACAAAACATAAACATATAACCGTTTTAGGTGTAAAATCCTCAAACTATAAAATACATATTGTATTATAGTATAATGTATTTGTTTTAGAGAAAATTGAATTTACTTCAAAAGTGATTTTATCTAGTAAATGACAAGAACTAAAAAATGGTGGATGTATACCGAAAGTTGAACGAAAGACTACATAATATACACTAACGTTTTTTCAATAAATTCTACAAGAAAGTAGCATACTTATTGCAAAAAATATTCCTTATGATGCATACTCGAAATGGACACTCAATATAAGGATTATTAGAGACAAAACAAACAATAAAACGAATCAGTCTTGGTTGTTTTTATGTATTTTTTTCCATTCATTTATACTACCCCCTTCCTGGAACCGTTTTCGCATTACCTCAGGGGGGTGCGGGCGTCCCTTACATACTAGCCATTCATGCAACATCCACCTTAAACTTAACTAAGTGAAATACAGTGGCCTCAGCCGGGGTTTGAACTTGCGGCCGATTGGCCGCATTTCACTGTGACCTCGAATGGCAATGCGTATTCGCACTGCTCCACCGTGGTCCCTACAGACTGTATATTGTAAATGTATAACTAAACTCTTGAACCGTTGCTGAAAGTGTTTTATCTTTTTGAAGCAGAAAATGATTTTTAAACATTCCATTTATGGTAACGGTTTTCTTGCGAGAAGTACGGCATTATTTTCTAGGAAAAATCCTTTAAGTTTATTTGTTATTCTATCGATCACTGGAAATATTATAATTATTTTAAAATAGAGGTTATGGTAAGTTGGTGCATTCATGAGTTAATATTTCATGTGTTTTGTGATGTTGATACCTTTATGTTATAATAATAATTACCGATATCTATTGTTACATGTTTTCATAATATCATTACATCCTATTTTCCGTGTATTATTGCAATATCTCTGATTTCTCATCTGTCGTGTGGTTATGCAGTAAATTTTGTTTATTAAACGTATAATAATAGTATATTGTGTATCTAGGACGAAAAGCGCAACATTCGCGGACAACTGTGGATATTGTTGGGCGAGGCGACTACTCTTTCACACATACGGCGTGGTATATTTTGAATGGTGCATTCAATGTTCCCTTTCAGGTGGGGAATTGTTCGTGTCTTATTTTTGTATAAGTACCAAAGATTTCACATGACTCCATAAAAAAAGTCCAAGGTTGTGATATCGCATGATCTTGGCGGGCAGTTGACATTAGCATTCCTCGAAATAACGCGTCCAGGAAACTGTTGTTGCAATAAATTCATTGTATCACGAGATGTGTGACACGTTGCACCATCTTGTTGAAAGAAAACATTGTTTATGGCAACATTTCTCAGTTCAGGCCAAATATTCCTGTACCGCTCACCATAAAAAGTAACACGATTTCCATCATCGTCGTCAAAAAAATAAGGTCCGATCACGCATTGAGCCCAAAAACTGCACCAAACCGTGACCTTCTCAGGATAAAGAGGCGATTCGTGAATTGAGGATTTTCATCAGTCCAAATCCTACAGTTATGCTTGTTTACAAAACCATTAAGGCAGAATTGGGCCTCATCGGAAAAGATTATCTTTTCTGCAAAATGTGAATCGGCTTCCAACTGCTCAATAGCCCAGTTCGCGAAATTGCGACGCAAATGATGATCATTTGGTTTCAGTTCTTGAGTGATTTGAACTTTATAAGCCTTGAGATGAAGATCTTGATGCAAAATTCTCCAAGTAGTCGTTTGAGAAAAGCCAAGGTCTTGAGAACGACGTGGAATAGAGAGGTTTGGATCATCTCTTACACTTTGGCTTACAGCAGCAATATTGACTTCTGACTTCGGGAACCCCGATGACGTACAAATTTTGACTTACATATATATGCAACTGAGCCAGTTTGTCCAAACTTTTAAACTAAACGATAAAGGAATCGTTCGGTGGTCGATTATGTTGACCATAAATTCCTCGCAACGCGCGAAATGTCCGGCGAACCGAACACGCATTTTGAAGGTAAATAATTTCTAAGCGCTGTTAAATCGTATATCTGTCCATATTAACTTGACACAATGCACTGAACACATTTGTTATCAAGACTTGACATTTACATTTCAAAGCAATCTTGATTTTGACATTAAAGTTCTGACGCGCTAATTGGAAAATCCTTTAGTAGCGTATACAACCGATCGTGTTTTGGAGGGCACATAAAGCCGTCGGTCCCGGTTGCCATACGAACATTTTTGGAAATCATGAACAATGTAGTAAAACTTCTATTTCATATAAGTCGAGTTAGACTTTTAAATTGTTTTGATTTTCTGCAAGTGGTTCTATTTTATTCATTGAATAAATATAAATGGAAATAATAAAATATTTAAAATATGTACATTTTTAATACAAATATTGATTGAATTCCTGAATATTGCTACATATCTACAATATTGAGATTTCAACAGTAGTTAAAATAGTGGAACGTAATATTAATACAATACTTATATTTTCGCCTTCAAAACACTAGTGCGATTTTTTTACAAAACGGAAATAGAACGTCTACACCTCCAGGAGAAAAAACCCCCTATACATAATTTATACGGTATTTGGTAACACAGAACTTCCCCATTGTTCTGATTTGTAATTTCGATAATAGCACTATATTTAACTTTCTTAAGTTGCCATAATGTCTTAAAATATTTTCAGTTTTGGTTAAATAACGATTCGTGCTTCATGTGATACATACTAAAGCTTCTCTCTTGCGGTTTACTTCTTGGGTTTTCTGTTGCACCTTTCCAAGTTTTAAATACCATATAAGTAATCATTTTAGGTTTATGTGTCATAAAATAACAAAAAGCAACAAGGGTGACAGCTACTAGAGTATTCCATATATAATATTCCCTCATAACCAAGGATATGTCTGTTTGTATTAATATTTCCGGTTAAATTTATGAAATTCATATCATATGGTAATCTGCAAGCTTTTTCAGGTTTCGTATCGTTTTCAGATGCAGCTTTAAAATTGTTGCCACAGAAATTTATCTTATTTTTAGTTACTTTGTGTTTTGTTTAGGAAATAGTCCGAACATAAAACCACAAATTGTAGGAAAAGGTTAAGACAGGAGAATTACAAAGGAAATATTCATCTCTTTTATGTAACCTCCAGTTATGGGTTTCACCGCTTTACTGTTGAGGTGTCTACTAATAGTTTAATGCAACAATAGATATCTCTAATCTGACTTTATGAGTTCCTCTGTCTAACTATATGTGATTTTGCGAACTAATTACAATGTAACAAGAAATGTGCTAAACAGGAAACTGGGATATTTACAAAAACAAACGATAAAAACAACTGAATAATGTAAATTTTTGAAAATAAGTTGTCTTAAATATCTATCGTTTAATTCTGAGAAACGAGAAATGTTTTTGAAACTAATGACATAGATTACCATCAAGGTTGTTGTATGGTGAATATGCAGCAATGATGTTTTACCCCACTACTAACTTATATATAAATATATATACAGGGTGTATCAGAAATAGGTATATAAATATTTAAACCAGTAATAGATTGGCTCAAGCAGAATTCAATGGTACTATTCATTTTTCAAAAATCATTAAGTTCATTTTTTTTTGAATTACAATAAATAAAATTTTGTTTGAGAACTGCTGATGATACATAGAAAATGCATTTAAGCTGTAGAAGGTTATTACCTACTTGTAAATTAAATCCAAAGTGGCAAACACGTAAAAACTTGTCTGGCTTGTGATAACAACAACAGACTGAATAGAAATTACTGACCTACCTAATAGTATTGGTATGTGGCAAGTGACAAGAATTTTTTTTGCACTTCCATCTTACTCTCCTTTGCATGACATGCCTTTGGACTCAAATTTTTGTTATTATCCTGCTCTCAAATAATATTGGGTCAAATTTTCAATTATCATTTTCTCATATTTTAAGGGTCCCATTTCCAGAGAAATGTTTTTTCTAGTTTGTATATATTGTCATCAATCATCGGATTTAATATTTGTACCTATTTCTGATACACCCTGTATATATATATCGAATAGTTGTTTTAAAACTTTTTTACCTGGTCGGCCGCACGCATGTAGTACAATTTACTACCAAGATGTAAAAGTTCAATAAATTAACCAGATTATAATTTAAATATTTGATTTCAAGTGAAATGCCGAGGTAGCGAGATTGGTTTGCAAACAGACTATACAGGGTGTCTCAGAAACAATGGGCCAGCGTTTAGTCGTAGATTCTTTAGGTTAAAATAAACCGATTAAACCTAATATACCTTAGGCCGAAAGTCCTTCCTTAAGAAGTTATAGGGCCTTAAAGTTCAATTTTTTATTGTTTCTTTTTGTTGTAATTTCCACAAATCCAAAGATATTTCTTTCAAAATGGTACACATACTTACCATTATGTAATAAAGTGGCAGCAGCATCTTCATAAATCCGACTTAACTTTAAGAGGCACTTAACCTACCACTCAAATTTTATATTAGCTCTAACTTTGTTATTAGTGGAAAATTTTACAGTTTTCTTTTATTTTCTGAAAGAGAATTAACAAGTACATAAATAAGGTACTCTTAGTTCAAACGCGTAAAGGCAACCGTTTGCCTTAAAATGCTTGTCCAAGTTTTGGGTTGTCGTAACGACGTGCAATTATTAGGTGGCCATGATCACAAAAACAATGGGTAGTGCTTGTAACCTACAGTAAAGAACAATGCTAAGTCAATTAAATACTTTGGTGTCCTAGAAATTTTATTTTAAATTTTTGTTTTGGCATTTTTTTTTTCCTGCAGTAACAAGCACTACCCATTGTTTTTGTGATCATGGCTATCTGATAATTGCACGTCCTAACGGCAACTCAAAACTTGCACAAGCATTTTAAGGCAAACGGTTGCCTTTACGCGTTCTTTGGGGTATATATTTTTCGAATATTCCTAATATCTGATTTTTAAATATTCTAACTATATT
This sequence comes from Limonius californicus, assembly GCA_014611495.1. Lineage (NCBI taxonomy): Eukaryota > Metazoa > Arthropoda > Insecta > Coleoptera > Elateridae > Limonius > Limonius californicus. The sequence goes on from JABXWE010000055.1 coordinate 105,495, forward strand.
GATTACATCTCACAATATTTCAATGACATATTATTATATCACTTATGTACTTCGTGTTTCAGGGGCAAGAATTTCTTCCAAGTGAAAACACTCAATTGTCATATTATTTTATTTAAGCAATTTACAAAGAGTATAGACTTAGACCATTTACAACAAAATTGGAAATTTAACAAATTCCTATGGGAATAAAAATAATGTTATGGTTTGCGGTCTAAATTTGAAACAGAAACGATCTTCACAGATAAAAAATTTAACCAAGAAAAAGGTTCCACGCCGACGAATTTACTGAATATTGAATGATTTCATTTGTAAGAATGCTTGTTATGTGTACACAGATCACACTTTACGTCTTCTCGGCTACGTACAAGCACGCACTTTTCCCTAAATTCATCTTGCACTGCGGAAACAAAATGTAGAACACCGTAACAGCACATGTATTGATCAACTTAACGATAAGATGTAATTACCTTATGTAAAGCGATGTGGGAGCAGAAATGCACGAAAGCAGATGACAGCGTTTACTCGTCTAAGATGCAATGCTTTAGCTATTGCTAATTAGCATATAGATAAACAGAATCAATGTTTGAAGACAGCTTACAGCATTAAACACACAAAATTAGGTTACTGACATTCCATTGCTGCTTGTCAAAAGATTTACAAAAATGTCAATAATCGATTGTAAATTAAAGAATTACAGGACAAAGTAGATACATATTATACGTGACACAGGAAAATAAAAGCTTAGAAAATATTTTCATAATAGTTTCAAACTTATAATGTCATAAAAGCATTTACTAGAGTTATTTACAAAATCAATAAATCGAAAGTTCAATTTCCTCGCTTACATTTAAACAAGAGCACTCTTGGAAATTGTTACAAAGTTCTACTGCTATAAGATTTCAGGTGATTGACCAGATTGAAACCTTACAATAGAACTTGTTTCTACAATGTTTTTCGGAAGAATATAACACGGTTCAAATAAACATTATAAAGTTCTTGAATACTCTTAAACCTAATTCAGTAACAAATAAAAATACTAAATAGGTACTAATTGAATGCGTGGAGTACACCCTATGTTTTATTTGGTAACAAGCTGTAAGATATAAGCTTTAGCAATTGCATTTCCGGATTCGCACTGCAGTACGGAAGTAACGTGAAATAAAGCAACATAATAATTTACAGTTTAACCAATGAAAGGCGATCGAGCGAATATGGATCAACTGCTAGTTTATGCGAAGAACGCTAGAGCCTCCATAGTACTTCTGTCAGTCTGCATGGAGCAACGTATGAATTCTAAATTTTATTGTAAATTGGAAAACACTTCAAACACAAACTTTTTAAATGTAGAAAATTGTATACGGTGATATCACTTACTAACTTGTTTGAGTGGTTTAAACTATTCAAAAATTGTCGTGGGGATATTCAGAATAACGTTAAAACTGAGCATGACGGTGGTCTCTAGATATACAGATTCGTTCGCAACAGAAAAATTGTTGCAAAAGATTGCTAAATTAGTTTCTCTAAAAAATCCTGAATTAAAAAAAATGCTGATTACGTTTTTCTATAAACACTGTGTGATCCATGAGCAATGAAGGCCAAACATTAAACACTGCATTCTATGCTTATATCATGAAGGGAATATCCAAATTATAATGCGTTTATGGAGTTATCCGAGAAAAGAGTTAGTAGTTTTTGTTGAATGACAATGCACCTGCCTATTCTGCACTAATTATGAAGCTATTTTTCATGAAATGCGGCTTTATTGCGATCAATTACCCACCCTATTCACAAATCTTGGTACCAAAAACTTTTTTCTTTCTACTACAGTGAAAATTGTTCTTAAAGAGAAAGAATTTGAAGAAAAGAGTTTCTTTGGACGCCATTGAGGATTGTTTTAGCAATCTTTTAGAATATTGCAATAAGCGTATAAAGCAAGCAATTCCTCTGATAAATATAAAATATTTTTTGTGTTACTTAAATTGCGCCTGTTTTTATTGTGCCCGTCCGGGAATTATTTTTCCAAGCTTCCTATACTCTGAAAAATACAAGGAAAATAGCGTCAACAGATAGGACCAAGAGCGCTGAGCCGATTACAATCAAATATGATTATTGCTTACGGTAACGATATTTGTCCCAAAATAAAATTCTACCTTTAATCAAAAAGTTACTTGAAATTTTGTATTCGTTCAATCGTGAGATAACAACTTCTAAGTCGAAATGTAATAAATTCGTTTTTCTGATACGAAAATTACTCTTTGGAACTCAAAGTTCAATTACTTTTCCGGGAAGAGAAATTAAAAGGCTAGATCTACATTTCTAATAAATTGATATTGTCGTCTAAAATGCCTTATACTTTTGTTTGTTTGAACCTTTGTATACAATCTTGTGGCTGATACACAATAAAATACATCATTATGTCAAGACAGTTATTAGTATTTTATTTTGTCTTGTATTTAAATTAGTTCCAAAGGTCCTGCCATCTTTGTTACGGTGCATTTATGGTGATGTTATTAAGGTTGTTTAAAATCATATAATGATCTAATAGTAAACATTCTTCTATCGCCGGAGCGCAATAATAATGTAATTGTTATTATTACCATAATTGTAATTATTAACAAATTAATTGTGCTAAACTTGTTAGATATACGTAACTGCAAGTAAATCACGTAAATGTTTACTATTTATACACCTCCTACTCATAAATGTCCCTACAGTGAACGTTAATTTCGCAATGTGAGCCTGGCACATTTAGCTTTCCAGTAATTCATCCAGACAGTATATAACAGAAATTTCTTAATGCAATGGAAACGTATACTATCCCAATCTCCTACAAATGCGAACAAGCGCCTTATATATTGCAACATTACGGTTTTGCTTTTATTAACGCGTGGCGAATAAGTTCATATACAGGGTGTCCCAAAACTCCTGGGACATAGAGCTACCACGTATTCTAGAGGTCAAAAGAAGTCGATTGGACCCAACTTTGTCGTATACCAAAATGTACCGTTTGCCCGTGAGAGGAGTTCAAAGTTTACTTAAAAAATCACATTTTTGTATGCTGTTCAGAAACGTGTGAACCAATTTTAATGAAATTTGGTACCTGGGCACTTCAAAGGAAGCCACTACTTTTGGAGGCTCCGGTAAATTCTGTAATTCTTGCTATGGGGAAAGCTTCATTACTTTCCCGTAGAAATTATGTAAATTTGAACCTTTTTATACAAGAAAAGGTACTTCGGTTGAAAGTCTCTATCTTGCACCGTTTTCGAGATTTTTCAATGTGAATGTTCAAAAACCTTTTTTTATTTTGGTACCTCTTAAAACACTCTTTATATTGAACTGATGTTTGTTTCCAACATACAGGGTGTTTGACAAAATGGTGTAAAAAACTCTGCTATTTGGTAGGTGAGGTCATTTTGAGTAAAAAGTGTATAATAAACATAGGTGCTATGAAAAGTAATTCCAATACTACAGGGGACCAAAGTTTCATTGGTCTAATTAATTCACAACCTTACATCAAATTGTCTTTAAGAAAATAAAACAAAATTAAATGAATTATCAGAAGTAGTTATAACACAAATTCACAAATTGTCTGAATTTTACTCAGTTTATTTGTTTCATTGTTAAATAATGGAAGATGTTAGTGCAACTGAATATGCCAACCAGCCTTCTCATTGAATATTTGGTCATATATTTCATAATCTTAGAGAGAGTGCATGGGTAATCCTTATTATTCGGATAGGAATGGATTGATCGTGGAGGACCTTTAAGATCTGGATATAGTCTATAGAGAGAACCTCGAAAGCTGCTGATAGTCATTGTTGAAATATATACCAACGGATAAACTGTTTGAAGGATAGGGCCACTCGAGTAACCAATAAGTGGTGGGGGTAGGTAGGGAGCGGCAGTCATGCGACACCTCTAAGAAAAAGTTTTTTTTCTAAGCGCAGCCATGAAACCATCTTAACCCTTAAGTTGGGATATGGTATATATTAGATCCACGAAATCTTGAAAATGTTGCTGCGGCAAGAGCATTGGAGCAAGGCTACAGGTCTGTACCATCCATTTAGTGTGTCAGCTGGTGTGGTGGTAGTTGCTACCATTCCGGTGAGTACCTGCGAGCTATTGGGGATGTAGCAGGTTCTACTATACCACGTCACAGATTCACTCGTATACCCATAGTTTCGCAGTTAGTGTAACCAATAGAAGACACCAATCAACTTGTGACAATTTACAATTGGTTATCAAAGCAAATTCCTAGAAAATTTTCAATTTCTGTTCATGTTAGTAAATTTTATTCTAGTTAGTCATAATTGTATGTTATGTTATTCAATTTTATATCGCGTTGTTTAAATAAATCGATATTAAAAAAAGAATGATAAAAAGTAAATTATTATAATAATTATAATCTTATGCATTACTTTCGGGAGAAATGGGGAGGACAGGTAAGATACAAAATATACCACCTCTCGGGTAGTGTGACAATTCTTCGACCCCCCGACTTAAGGGTTAAGGCTCCATCATTAATAATGATAAAAGCATGAGTAAACACAAAACATAATTTGTGAAATCGACCGCCCCAACGGGTCGATAAGGTTTTTTCCACACGGAAGGTCTTAGAGGTCTGCATGGGGCCCGCGGGCCGTATGTTTCCGGTTCCTGCCCTACAACAATGTAATGCTTTTGTATATGATTCGTTGAAGTATGGCCTGTATTGAAGCTTACGGAGCACATTTTTAGCATTTACTATAAGAAATAAATGTTTTTATTGTATTTTGCAAATATAGTGTTTGTTCTAATAAAGGCCACTTGATGTTAAGATTTTGAATTACTAATGCCACTAAATCTTGGATCCCTTGTAGTTTCCCTTTGTAGGACCGATTAGACATTTTTTACCTAAAATAATCTCATCAAGTTTTTTTCCCTGATTGTGAAACACCCTGTATAACGAGTATTATGTGAGCCTACATTCTCAATATTTAAATACGTGATTATCTGGTATATTACAAACAAATGCATTCAAAAAGGACTTATCAATATTTCTAGCAGTTATATTTCCGAGGTTTATTGAATACAGGGTGTGTATTAGAAAATTAGATTCTGCTAAGGTGTGTTGTTGAATGGCTACTTTCACTTAAATTTACTGATATATTTAATACCAAAATAACAACATTTGCCCCAAATAAACGCACACCCACTAATAAACATTAACCCGTTTGCGCCGGGCATTTGTAAATTTATTTGCGCCATCTAGATTCGCTGGCGTTTGATAGCAGACAATCTCGGAAAAACATTCAATTGTTAGCAACAAAAATTCTAAATAAACATTATATTGTTATATTTGTATTCTTATACAGAGTGTCCCATAAATTGAGATAGAGCGCCTCGTAGCGTTGTTCAGCAGTGCATACTGGACACAAAACAGCTAAAATGTTTATTTTTCGCAGGGTACTTTCTTGGCACGAGCTTCTTGATGATTGAAATTTGACTGCTACGTATCTTTAATAACAGAGCAAAACTGGTAGATATTATCCATGAAAGTATTTTTTCATAAATACGAAATTACGATATTAACAATAAAAATGACTTCTCCACAAGTTAAAACTGCAGATTTTTAACCCCAAGGTTTTGTTGAAAACACGAGATTTAGATATGACATCAAGAAAAATCTAAGCAGAGCTTATAGTAATTTATATTTAATTTGACACTGCTGTTCCGAATTTTACAGTTGTTAAACGCATTTCTCTCTTCTTGTTTTGTAAATTCCGTATCACTTGCATTCGTGGAATACATGGAGTAGGCTGACATGATTTGGATTCTTGAAGCGGTTGGTGGTAATTGTAATGCAGCGACAAGGCTATCTACATAGAGGACATCCACACACACCACACACACACCACACACACACCACACACACACCACACACACACACACCACACACACACCACACAGTTATTAAGCGAACTAACTAACCACTACGAGAAAAAGAAGAAGAGTTGGTCTAAAAAGAGGCGGTGGTGGTGGTCGTCCACTTGTGGTAAGAAGGCCCACTATTGAAGAAAATGTGTAAGATTTAATTGGATTCGTAGTGTTTTTTAATTGTTATCTATTTATGTTGCGATGTGTTTGCTTTAAGATGTCTAAGATTTCTTGAACCTACGGGGCTACGATTAAAACCCAAAAATAGAGAAATAAAGGTTAATTTTCTAATGACGAGAAGCTTAACAATTTAATATCTCTGGTCTATAGTAGAACATTGATATTAATATCAAGTGGAAATGTTAGCCTTTATTCTAGTAGTGACTCTAATGTAGTGATAAGCGGACTAACTACATTACAATGTAGGAATTAATTAAAAATGTGTTGGCAGTATATCTGGATCTTAAATAGTCTAAAGTGGAATTTATTCTCCTGGAGCTGTTCAGCGGACTTGTTTGGTAGATATTTTTCCATGAATTGTTTCCTTGCGTTATTTTTCAATTTACCACTTAGCTGCATATACGTCTCCAGATGCAGGCTGGACAAATATGTCAGCAGTAAATAGTTAATTTTCGTCAGTACTGAACATTTATAACATGTATGAAATTATTTCCATTTTCCAAAAATGTGTGACAGTGTTAAACTTTGACCGAACTAGCCAACTGCCATTTATTCCAGTAGCAATAATGAATTGTGATCAAGTTACAAAGATTCGCAAGTAAAATAGTGTTTACGAACATTGCAAGATATGTATAGGAACGTAAGTCAAATATATTTAGAGAAGGTAGGTGTGTATACATATTGTCAGTATATAACGGAATGCCTTTTATATATTTAGAGTAGGCTGCTAACAATTATTACATTAATATTGTGTGCTACAAAGAGTGCCTTAAAAGAATTCGAAAATTTAGAAGCGGTGGTTTAATCCGTAACTAGGGCGTTTTGTTTCCAAGTTGGTGTGGAGTTTAGCAGTTAATAATTTTTGCGTCAGTTGCTACATATTTTCCGTAATTCTGGCGAAATAATGTTCCAGATTTAATTTCTACGCTCGAGATAACATTTTATTATTAAATTAGGTCTAATTGCGTTCCACCTTTACCTTATCTCGCAAGAATTGTGTGCCTGTTCGGAGCAAATGTAACACAATACGCAGCATTTTAGTTTAGAATCACAATTAAACAGAGCAAGGCAATGCATCTCGAAGATTTATTAGCTGCTCGGAGCAAAATTGAATAAAGAGAGTAAGATAATTAGTGAATTCTGTGCAAGAAGGAGACGTACGAATGTATAATGAGAACATGGCCTATAAATTAAGGGAAGAAGCGGTAGAATTACATTGGAACATGTACAGAATTCTGTCAGTCAACTACTACTAACGCAAAGCTCCTTAGTCTCCGCGCTTACACACGCTCGGGATGGATTTATTTTCAGAAAAGCTGATTAATTTGTACACCCTGTTAGCTTTCTACTCTAGTTTTGTGCACTTATTTAATAGATTTTAATACCTCCCCAGCTCATTTTCAAACAATGAAGGCTCGTATCCCTCTCCAGTGCGTTAATGAGTCGTATTGTATGAACATGGCTCGGGACTATATTATTTTCCCTAAACTTAAATTTTATGCCAGCAGTTTAATTCCAAATTACTGACGGCTGATTTTCCGCCGCACTGAAACAACCACAACGCAAATAATAATTATGCAGAGGATGTCCTAAGAGAGCAGATCCTGTACGAGAAAATTTACATAGACGTAATCATGAATTTTTTCAATTCTGGAATGCCAATAAGGCGTGGATTTTCATAATACTATCATATTATATTACAGAATAACCGAATAGTTTCAGAAAACATCAGTGGTATTACTCAACACATAAATCACATTATAAACTTATAACTTAAAAATTCATTTATTTAACTAGAGATTAGTATTAGGTTGAAGAAGCATTCATTGTTGATACAGGATGTACATAGTAGATAAAATAAAGAATAAGTTAGTACAGAAATAAATTAAATTTGAAAAAGTAACAGAAATAGTGCAAATACGATTTTGTTCTTAAAGTATAAAAACTGTTTTAATGGATTTTCTGGTGATTGTTAATAGCGTGTATGTCCTGTAGCCCGAATTACATCATTCAACCACCGAGGTATATAGTTAATTAAATTTGTTAAGTAAACTTGAGGAATTGGTTCAAATTCTTCTTGAAGGGCCAATCGTAGCTCTTGAAGAGCCTCTGGCATGGCTGGACGACGACACAGACGCCTCTGTAGTTGATCCCAAAGATGGTCAATCGAATTACGATCTGAGCTGCATGCTGGCCAATCAAGTCTTCGAATACCGACCTCGTCCAGGTATGCATTTACGATTCCTACAACGTGTGGTCTGGCATTGTCATGCATTAAAACGAAGCCATCTCCAGTAAAATAGGAAAATGGGATGACAGCTTCTTGAAGAACCTCTTCCACATATCTATGAGCATTCAAAGCACCATTTTCAACAAATATGAGGTCGGTATGTGCTTCCGTTCAGAGATGGTGTAGTCTGCATATCGTCCGTTTCATCTTCTCCACACCCTTTCTCGACCATCAGGTGATCTCAGACAAAAGCGCGACTCATCAGTAACGAGAACTTCACTCCATTGCCGAACACACCAATTTGCATGTAATCGTGCAAACTGAAGACGTGCTCTTCGATGCCTAGGTAGCAATTGCGGTCTTGTCGCAGGTCTCCTGGACGTTAAACCATTTTCTACAAGCCTCCGCCTGATCGTCCTCTCACTTATTTCAACCCCTTGCGCTGTTAGCAAGCGATGTTGAAGTTGAACCACTGTTGATCTGCGATCCGTTAGTGTGTTGAGCACAACGAAACGATCATCTGCCGCAGTTATCGCTCTGTTTCTTCCGGATCCTGCTCGCCTCACGAAGCTACCAGCCTCCACAAACCGATTCCAGGCATCCTGAATGGTAGTACGAGATATTCCCAACGTAGGCGACACATAGCGCTGATTACGACCATCCTGAACCAAGCCACAATTTGAGCTACTTCCGCAATAGTTAACGGCATTGTTGACGGGTGAAAACTTTTATTATCTGTCAAACTCAATTCCAGAAACAGCAGGACATCGGCCTACTTAAATTTTATCATAAATAAATAATTACAGTCTATTGCTACGTATGTGATTTACGGAAACATGTTAATGTTGTTGAGAAGAAAATCTGTTAAAATTAAAATTTGAGAACTGGTACAGAATAAGCATTAATAATGAAGAAAATCAGTTTACCTCCCTATTTCGTTATAAAGCAGATGGTTAAAGGGAATTTTATATCATATTTCAGGGTGGCCGGTTTTTTTTTGCCGGTCAGTTTATTTAGGATATGTACTGGATCTGTACGTTTCCACCAGACTAAGAAATTTGAGCTGCACATAATACAATTGTATTACTGGAAGGCAATAAGCTTGAATCTACCATTCCGAAATCAACCATTATCTTTCTTTCTTTCTTTCTTTATCATGATCCTCGTTTGTACCGCTTGCGCAGTGTCGAGGCGTGTTGTGTGTGAATGTTTTTTTTGTTTAGGGTCTTGTTACTCCTCTAATGCGACCGTAATTCGAGGGGTGCCATTAATTTTGCCCAATGGCAAATGGAGACCGGGGCCCAGTACCGATATCCCAGGGAATTAGAAAAAATTCCGACTCTGGGGAGATTCGAACCGGGAAGCGTTTGGACTATTACATCCGAAGCTTGGGTCTCTACCACTGAGCCATCCCCGCCCCTATCCACCATTATCAAAAGCACAGAATAAACATTTACATACTTAGCAGTTACGTATATTTACATAGTAGTCGTGTTACATTTCGGCATTTCTGTTCAACAGTCAATGAACCACACACTGGCGGACACCAAGTGTCCTGCTTACGGTAAAAATTTGAAGAACTGCCGCCGTGGACTCGCAAATCTCATAGGACAAAGTTGTAGCTCTATAGGGATTAGTATTAATGGAAGGCGAATATTATTTTTACCACATATTACACTATTCTTCTTCGAATAAGCACTGTTCCCGTTACTTCTATTTTAACCTTCATCCTTTTTATTTTGGAAGCAGAAGTTCTTGGTTTTACCTCGTGTTTTGAAAGTTGGCCTGATGGTCGTGTTTATGCTTCAAGCAGATTTGAACCAATATTATCTCCTATCCTAACTGCACGAGCAGAATAATTTGAACTTCGTACCATATACCTGCAGTTTTTATTTCTAAGAATAACCCCTTCGTGTTTATATTTTGGTAAATCTCGCTTTCCTTTCGTTCTTACTGTTGCTGCCCTGGTTTTAGCAGGATATGGTAATATTACGTATACATGTTTTCTGAACTTGATAAAGACATATGTATTAGTTATTTCTTTATATGATCTAGCAGGAATACTAGACGAACTTGCAGCTTTAACGGTTTCAGTCCTTGTTTAAAATATAATGACTGAAGGGGACAGTAGAGTTCAACAACATAGTCTGCAGCTTATTTGCATCGTTTGGGGTCTTCTACTGGGGAAGGAAACGGCGAAGAATAGGAAAACATTTTACAGTTATTTGCGACTATGATAGCGGAGGAATAAAAATAGTGAAATACGATAACATATATTTTTTAAACGAATTTATTCGATTTTCTAGCGATTTAGAAAGTTACCATCACAACTCATTTAGTTTGCGGAACACGAAAATAATAAAAATAACAAATAACGAAAACTATTTATCTCTACAAGACGTTACTGTCTATCTGTAATTCAAAAATGGTCGAAGCAAAAACTTTCGGTGGATATTTTGCTATTGAAGGGAACAAGTTCTTTTTATTTTCATATTAAGATTTCGACTTTAGTGATGTAACTTCAAATTTAAAATTCAATTGTACTTATTTTATCAACATATATGACTTCAGCCTCGGAACATGCACCATTAATATAAAAAGAATGTCAACATTTTATTTCTCTTGCGCCGTTTACAGTTATTCCAATGTAAAACGATATATACAAGTTCAGTTTTGTCGTGAGTACGCGTTTTGTTGGCGACTATAGACAAACCCTTTTTTTGTCATAAATTCGATATATCGAGATCCTTCTGCACAGCAAAAAAGTGAGGTTATATTAAAGGTGATATCATAGAATCCAGTGATAATATTGATAATAATTTGTTTATTGGTGTTTACAAGAAGATAGCATACGACACGTGATATGTAGCTCACGGGTTCAGCTAGTGTTTGTTTTCATTCTCGTGAATAAAAATCAATTATCGTGTTCTAGAACAGCGTTTCCGGCATACCACATCAAAATTTTATGCCTGTTCTAAGTGACGCGGCTCTTACGCTGCAAAATTCAAAAATTTTGTTGTTCTTTTCGAGTGCTTTATCTCTTACGAGACGTTGCGATCTGCTCATGCTTGTGTTACGCGTTTACAGAGCCACAGACATAGGGGACCTACAGCTTAAAGTGGGCTCTGCACCACGGGATGTGTAAACACTTATACTCCAGAGAAGATTTACTATGATAAGATTTTACAAAAGTTGTAGTTTTTCGTGATAGCCAGTAATAAACAGATAGTTTATGCAATGTTTATTGACTAGCATTTTAATTCCCGAATTGAATTGAAATGTAGTAGATTTCGCTTATAGCGAAACACAGAGAACCCCAAAACACGCCTCGCTTTTTCCGATGTTTCTTCCATGGACCAATATAATTGAGTTTATAGACCAAAAGAACAATTAATGAAGTAATAAAACATATACGTAAAAAAAAGGTAATGCTTGTTTGTTTTTATTGCTAGTTGTGTTCAAGACTTCTATGTAGTTTTTAACATCAACAAAACTGTTCCGTATTCTCGGCGACACATTCTGACCTTGTAAAAATTTTGAATAGTCTGTAACTGCTTTGCTTATACGCTTCTGACCGAGAAACCACTGTCGGTAACTCACATTCACTTTCCTCGTCTTCATCACTAATAACACCGTCAACGGTTACTCATTGATTGTTGGATGCCAGCATTAATGGTGTCTACATTCAATTTTTCAGTGGCGCAAACTTCGTCATCTAAAGAGTGATCAAAAGTGTTGGCTATGACTGCTACAAGGCATGCCGTAGCTGTCATGTTACGCACCTTCTGTTTCTTTCTTAGAATGTAAACGCCAGCAAAATGAACTTAACCACAATACGTATTTCTTTGCAATAAACGCATTTTGAAAAGTAAACAATTACGACAAGCAGATTACGCAGATTTTGAAAGTAATATTTATTTTAAATTTGACAGTTTGTTTTGAGCATTTGCTTATAGTTTAATCCCAACATAGAACAAATTTTCATGGCCCTCCCTAATTTGAAAACTGAAGTTGTTGTCACAGGCTCTCAGATACGGTAAAAGTTCCAAGAAATACTGCCGATTTCCGACACTAGATTCTACGTGACTTTCTAATCAACTTCAACAAATTACTCATAACGTCTGCAAAAATAACGGTTTCATAAAAATTAAAAATGTAGGTCGTTATAAAAGGTTAAAAGGGGCAAATAGTACGATGAACGTTGTTCATTATAACCGAAAGGTCTTTGTGAGCAGGTTCGTTATTTCCGATAAACACATATTTAAACTAATGGACCGTGTTTTGGGACTATAATTTGGGTCCGCTATAACTGATAGATCGTTGTAAATGGGTTCGTTAAAAGCGGTTTCTACTGTAGTACTGATGTTTCCTCGAAATATTAGCATTCAATATTTTTTAACTGGTTTTAACCAATTCGTTGCTCCAGTGTGAGTTTAGTCAACTTTTTGATGCAACATACCTATCATTGCGAAGAATTTCTTATGACTGCTAGTCTCAAAATAATTTAATTCTCTAATTGGATTTCAGTTTTATTTATCGTAGTAGTTATTAATATATCTGCGGGAAATGTGAGATGGAAATACGATTCATTAAACGTGTAGTAATTAAATTCACCGTGACTTACGTTTTGTAGTGCGATAAAAACGCGAAATTAATTACAGCAAGTCAATGTAATGACAAATAGAGTAATTTTTTTCAGTGTATTACGAGAACCTCGATATTGAGTTTTGTTGTCCGCTCGCCGAGTTTTCCTTGGGTGAATTTGTGGAGTAATTTTTCTTTTATTTTAGTTGAACTCAATTAGTTGTGTTGTTTACGCGTTTGAAATCGTCTTTGTTACAAAATAAAACAGACGGCGGACGTATTCCGAGCCTGACCTAATATTACCTAGCAAATTACTGGAAGAGCAATACGTCGGTCGGAATATTTACACAGGGCCTTATTTAATTTCCCAGTTGAAATGAGCAAATAGCAGACACAACTGAATCATCCAGGTTATGTAAAATAAAGGTAAAACAAGGGGCATAGTTGGTGTTTAGTGCCTGTTTGTGTATATTAACTTTCAACCCGCCGACTAGACACTGCAACGAAGTTTTGTTATTCAATTATCCCATGCTATGCATAATTTATGCCATCTTGTTAGAGAAATACAAACACAGTTTCAAACAGCAGGAGAAGGAGCCACATCAGCAGGAAGGAAGGGATGAGCGAATTGAAATCCCGCTCAGGGTAATAAACATCGGTTGCAAGAGGTGTATACAGCGGCAGCATGGAGCCGAAATATTTTTCCTGCTAATATTTGGGAATCGGGAACAAACGTTTATTTTGGTTACAATGGAGAAACCGTCTATTGGAACACACGCCCTCCGTGCGGAACACGACCGCCGTGGGTGTTTGCAAAGGAAGTTTGAACTCAGCAAGACTCTGATAATTTAATACACTCAGTCAATTAGCGACCCTGGCTTGTTATTATGTGGGGAAATTACCTCGCAAGGGCCCGATTATAACAATTGTTGGAACTGCTCTACTTGAGCGTCTTGGCCCGTGCTCCTTACCTCCTCGCACTAGCTCGGATAATTTCCAGATTAACATTACTAAGACCTCGTTTGTATAATCTTCAAAACTGATTTTACTTTATAATGGCCCAAGTTCTATTATTAATTGCTGATTTATCTTTCCCCCTCGGAAACTAATTAATATCTGCCAAAAGCTACCCAGTGACATGTGTTGCTTCTGTTTATGTTCGTTTTAAACCGCTTTGAAAACCGAGACCTATTTTGACAATCTTATGTAAATAAAAGTCGCTTACAGTTTGCTCTACGTAGAGCCTTTTGATGATTCGAAACAGTTCCTCGTTGATTCGTAAAATTGGAACCAAAAACCACTTAAAAGTCCGTTTTCCATTATTAAACAGCAAAAAGGGTGAGTCGAATTAATCCTTAATTTTGTTAGCCTTTCAACCGTGGGTAACGCGCTCTAATAGCCAGACCTGCTAATTATAAAAAGAAGCCCTTCAAACCCCGACGCTTCCGTATAATGCACGTATTAAGTGTAAACTAATATATTTAGCAGAGTATCCTCTCTGAAATTTAATATCGCGAAGACGTCTCCAGATCTCTTAAAATTTATTAGTTTTCTTGAGAGCATTTAATTGCTTTCCAAATAAGGGAAGTAATAATTTTTGAACGAAATCTCCGGAATTTCTTAACCCAAAAAATTGAGAATGTTTAATTTTGGGAAAGGTATTCCTTTGCTTGCGTGTTTCTAAGCCGGCGCGGAATTTAGGTTACCGACGTTGTTATTATTTAATACAATTCCAAAATTCGCAGAAGTATCTGGGCGATGGCGAGGAATGATTTGGGTATGTCTAGTTATTATTTTATTTGCTCTGTCAATATTGTCGTACCGAAATTAGATATCTCTCGACTTTGTTCAGAGCCCGGGTCTTTAATATTGTTATCATAGCTTTCCACGATACACCTCCCCTTTTCGCTAGCTGATGAAAACCCGGAGATACCGTTAAAGTATATTTCGGCTCCTCTTTTCTCTAATCAGATACTTCCTCGACAGCGACGAACGAGTAGGTTTATTATAGGATGTCGTATTTTAGTCGGTACGCCATTTAACCATACCTAACCTGACGCAGTCAAAGCTGCTCGAGACCGGAATTAATTTTTTAGTACTACGGGTTCATTATTCATTTATTAACTATTTCTACTCTTCGTGTTCTCCGGCTCAGCGTCATCTCGACAATATCAGCGAAACCCCCAGGGAACAATTTTCACTAATTCCAACTCTTTGGTTACCCGGGGGATTTAGTTTGTTGTGAAAACTTCCAAATTAGTTAACCATTTTCCGCATTTTTCTTTCGCAATTAGTTTTAAAAGTTTACGATTTCTTTTGCTGTGTTCGGGCAGCATTTCTACAATTTAATTTGCTTTCTGCTTGTAGCGTATAAAAATGACAATTATAACCGATCTGGTTCAAATAGGTGTTCAATATTTAAAGGATAGTAACAAAATTGATTTGGTAAAATTTATATTGATATTGGGTAATGAACTTGATTTTGTTCCCCATTTTAGGGGTGATCAATTGGTATGTGCAGCTAAAATAAATTGTAGAGTTTTTTCCTAAGACCCCCATACGGTTAAAGTTGATAGGGTCTTTCCTCTTCAATAATTTCCAGATTTTACCCTAGGGATGAACAAATAATATACTTTTTCGAAGTTCTTCAACCACTGCTTGTACACAATTAAAGTTAGCAGACTCTACGGTATTGAACTTGATATATGTTGGAAAATAGCAGTAAGGCATCACAGGGTTTGCTTTGCTTTGTTTTTTATCTTTCATTGGGAAAACCAACATTGAGGAAAATGGTAATTTTGGGTTAATTGCAAATATTTGTTTTACTTTCAGGGTCCGATCAAAATGGAGAACACAATTTTAACTTAACAAATACACCAAAAATCGATGCGATGCCTGGGGCAGCTTTTCATATCTCATCGATATCTGTGTAATAATTGGTTGAGACGATATGACAAGACGTCTAAAGATATTTTAAGATATATTTAGTTTTTGCTGCCTGGTTAGCAAACAGCAAATTTCGAAGTCAGTTTTACCTCGGGCTTCCCTTATTTGAACTAGAAGTTGACTTTCACATCTTGCCGGTTTCGTAGTTGGTTGAGGAAGACGTAGTAGGTAACGATTTAGTTTCATATTCGAAAGTTTTGTGCTTGACGGATTTGATGTTGTTTTAGAGGTGTTTACTTTTGGGCTCGAACTCTGGGCTGAGTTTATTTTTAAGGTTACGGTAATATTCTGTGTAAGTAGCTTTATGAGCAGAGTACATAGTGGTGTAGCTTAAGTTTTACTACTTAATCATAAGTTAGCACTGAGGGAGTGTTTTCGTTCATCGTCTGTGCGCTGATGACTTTAGCATGCGTCTAAAGTAAACACGGGGGATGAAATAAATACCTCCCAGGCGGCAAAGCGTCTGTGCGGGGTTGGAACACACCACAGGGCTGGTTGACAGATCTATGTGCGGTTCCGCGGTTGTGTCGGAGCCTGTTAAGCGCATAAGGTGATCTGTCACCACTAACTACTACAGAATACGTCCTACTATCAAGAATTTGTCATTCGTTACAGCCTATTACTTGTCTAAAATGTGACTCCTATTTGTTATGTTGATGGTGCACTTCTGGTTTCTTTCGCGTTTCCTTTGTGGAACGGAGCGCTCTCATTAGATCGAGTTTTTTCAGATTTTTCCATAAACGAGGATAAGAAAGGAAACATTCGTACTTCTTGTGTGCGCTGCTCTCAGCTGCTTTTCACATGGAATAGCAAATTATTTCTAGACATTTTAAGAAAACACCCAATATTAAAAACCCAAAATCGGACTACTTGTAGGACGCTACTGCAGCTAACATTTTTTTGGCTCATGTTAAAGCAGCGTGATGCTTGAAACATAAAGCAGCTTGTAGGTGTAATAAACTACAAAGAAATATAACAGCTGTAATAGAAAATCGAGAAGTTACATTTTTAGTACATAAATTTTACTCAAAACGGAAACATTTCTTTGTCTAAATATTTTAGGAATAATTCAAAATAGTTTCTGTAATCAATTATATTTAAAATTTTACGCTTAAGATATTTGTAGAACTAGTGACTGTAAATATAAATATAGGTAACGAAAAGCGTGGAAGCCCTCCTAATAAAATTTAATCCTGTACATCCTTTATTGGTATCGTCAAATGTTCAATTTCAATACAAGCAGCGGATTATAATGTCTGCTACATCAAGTCGAAAATTTTTTGTACACGAGAGTACTTGAGCTGTTTTTGTTGTCGATTTAAAATCTTGGGGATAGCGGAAAATAGGTTTACTAGAGCGACAATGATATAAATAAAGTATTTTTTAGCTAACCTTAGGCTTCAGTTATATCTGCCTGAGAGGGTACCGCAAAAGTAACAGAAACAGTTACCTCTACAGTAGTTACAGTGCAGCTACTTACATTTAAAACAAACAGCTTGTAGCGTAGCTACCGGTTTTGTAATTATGACATTTTCAAACGAGAGAGGCAGTACTAAAAAATGATTAATAGCTAACATAATGCTTCAATTAGAGTTGTTTGAATAGCTAACGCAAATCTAATTCAAGCAGTTACCTTCATAATAGCTAAAGTGAAGTAGTTACTTTGAAAAAGTAGCTTGTAGCGGAACAACGTATTGTTTAAATATGTTTACCATAGTGCACGGGGGCAGAATTATAAAAAATATTTAATACTTAACGTTAAGTTTCAGTTACGTTTGTATGGAACGCCAGCCCAAAAGTAACTGAAGTAGTTACTTTCTTAGTAGTCAGAGAGCAACTAGTTACTTTAAAGAGATAGCTTGTAGTGTAACTATCTATTTTTAAGTATACCACTTCTAACCCAGAGACCCAGTACTATGAAAAATATTTAATAGTTAACGTTAAGCTTCAATTACATTTGTATGAAACGCTAACCCAAAAGTAACAGAAGTAGTTACTTTCTTAGTAGTCAGAGTACAGCTAGATACTTTAAAGAAATAGCTTGTAGTGTAACGATCTGATTTTTGAATATACCATTTTTAATAAATCAGAGACCCAGCACTATGAAAAATATTTAATAGTTAACATTTAGCTTTAATTGTGACAAACGCTAGCCCAAGAGTAACTTAAGTAGCTACTTTTTTAGTAGTCAGAGTGCAGCTTAAAAATAGCTTGTAATGTAACTATGTATTTTTGAAATACACTGGTTTATGAAAAATATGTAATAGTTAACGTTAGGCTACTATTAATCTGTGTGAAAAGGTAGTGTAAAAGTAACTGAAATAGTTACTTTTATAGTAGCTAGAGTACAGCTATTTATTTTTAAGGAAGTAGATTACACCGTAAATGCCTATTTTTTTAGTATACCATTTCCAAAGCTGAGGGGCAAAAGTATATAAAATATTTACTAGTTAACGTTAAGATTCAATTAATTTGTGTTAAAAGGTGCCGCAAAAGTGCCTGAAGTAGTTACTCTCATAACAGCTAGAGTGCAGCTAGAAACTTACAATGTAACTATATATTTTTTAAATAAACAACTTCTAAATCGGAGATCCAGTACCATAAAAAATTTTTATTAATTGACGTTAAGCTACTATTAATCTGTGTGAAGTACTTAATGTGGAAGTAACTGAAATAATTAATTTCATAAGTAGCTAGAGTACCGCTAGTTATTTAAAAAAAGTAGGTTATACAGCAAATAACTATTTTTTTAGTATATCATTTCCGTCGCAAACGTAACTGAATTAGTTACTTTCATAGTAGATAGAGTCCAACTTGTTATTTTAAAAAATATAGCATGTAGCAGCTACCTGTTTTTTAAATTCCAGGCTCAAATTAAAGGGACAATACTATAAAAATATGTAATAGCAACTGAAACAATTTCTATCATAGTAGCTAGAGTACAGCTTGTTACTTTTAAAATGAAGCAGCTTGCAGGGTACTTACCAACATTCTAAATGTACCTGTTGAAACCGTAAGGGCAGTACTATATAAAATATTTAATAGCTAATAGACTAACTAAATTTGTATGAAAAGGTATGGCAAACTGTTAATCTGATCGTAGCTAAAATACAGCTAAACTTCGTTTGTTGACCATTGAGCTAGAACGTAAACAAACGCATGTGCTTGACTCACCCGAGCGCGCGTTTTGATTGGTGTACGCTAGATAACGCTAATGCCTCATTGCTTAAGGAGTAATTGACGCTCAAAACTTTTACTTTGCACTCGTAATTACCGGGTTAAGTTTGTGTGCTTTTTGAGCAGTGTTTATCGGTTTTCGGAGCGTTTGTACAGTGCCTGGTGCTTATTTTCCTAAAATGGAGCAAGTTGTTACAGAAACGTATAATCTAAAAAAGAATTCCGACGGCGCGAACGTTAATTTAGAAACGCAAGGAATATTACGTAAATACACATCGGGTAAATCAACACACCTGTCAAGCGTTTGTTTACGTTCTAGCTCAATGCTCAACAAATGAAGTTTAGTTTCTTAAAATAGAGTAGCTTATATTGTAGGTACTTATTTTTAAACATACAGTTTCCAGACATTGTTTAACACTTTTTCTGAAGGAAAAATTAATTCTGACAATGGTATTTTAATTTGATGGATCTTTTAAGCTGTAGAGTTTTCTATTTCAACTAAAACTATCTTTATTTATGACTAAGTATGCATATAGACCATGCTTGGAAACGAAATCAAAAGATGCGAGCGTAGTAATGTTCAAAGTTACACTAATATTTCCGTTTAAATTGAAGGTGGTTTCTAAAACGACAAATAAAATATTAATAAAACCTACATCCGTTTTTTTCTGGAACGTATTCCTCTATAACACCACCATGTTTATGTGTGTTATATTCGGATTTAGGGTGAATCCTATTTAGATTAGCATCTCACATGAGATGCCTCGTAGAAACCGAATAGGGAGAAGATTTAAGGACAGGATAAGTTATTTAAAATTTATCTGGTAAACAGGTAATCGGACAAATTTCATGGACGAATTGGCAAATAAAAGTATTTGAAAATTTAAATAAGATCATATTTTTAGATTTCACTGCAAAGAAATCAAAGTTTTTCATATAACTTCCTATATATTCCAGAGCCTTCGTTTGATAAAATGAACTTTCGAACAGAGCTTGTTAGCATTTCTAGATGAAAAGATGCTTAGTCAATTGTTTTGTGGTTATTTTGGTTTTTAAGATATATGTAGTACCTTTTCATACATACTCGTATATATACTTTAACAAAGTTCTTCGTTGTTCTTGGACTCTATCTGTGTTTGTTCTAGAGTGTGTATTCAACAATTCTTTGATTGTAGAAATAAAATAATATTATTTTAAATTCAAACAAATTTAGAAATGTGAGTCAGTTTTTGCAAAAATTTTTAACATTATGAAAATATACCACGTTTGGCAGTTGTAATGCCTATACTGGCATAATAAAAAGAAAACAATTTAAGTAACACGACATATATTTAGTATTTCTAGGGTAATCTTCATTTACTATAATACACGTATGCAACGGTTTTTGAAAATAATCGACAAAGGCTTCCGAAGAAACTGCTTTCAGTTCGGTGGTTACGTTGTTCTTAATAGCTTCTACGTCCTAAAGTACTTACCTTTTGATAACAGTTTTCACTTTAGGGAAGGATAAATGTCTGCAGGTGTCAAGTCATGAGATTGATCTCAAACACTCTGTGTTTAATCCGAATGACTTCACAAGTAGTTCAGAATGGGTAGGTGCATTGCTACGCAACAACCAAATGCCCTATATTTATTTTCTCGTAAATCCAGGGTGTCAATCTGGGAATTAATTTGCCGAACTTTGTATAATTCTTGTGAGGTGAGAAATTCCGCTATTCACAATTCCAGTACTAAGCTGTCTATATGATGTTAATCGCAAAGTTAATTTATCACTGCATTTTAATGGCTGAAGATTATTATCATATTTAAATCAATTTTATTATGTAGAGTATTTTCAATTAGATATAATATAACGGCATTTTCCTGCTCTGTCCAGCGAGAATAAATTTAATAATAAAACTTCGGGATTAGTCTGTCCGAGTCTAAAATAACCTGCTTTTTCTGGACCACGTTTTTTTAATGCCGTTGCGCTGCAAAATCCGATAACGTACTTAGACGTAAGCGCCTTCAGCTCTCTGTAAAAGGATGTTGCGCCGGGGAAAGTCTTTTTTCCATTTTGCAAGGTTCGTGTTTTCCCGGTCAGACATACGTTCACTTTTAGGATTATAATTAGATTTAATTTAAGAGATACGTATATTGGCAGTACGTCGTGCAGAAAGATATTCGCAAATATTAATGGGTAGCGATGAGGATTATAGCACAATGATTAAGGGACAATGGGAAGGGCCGGAAGAGCGAATCCACTAGAAACCACCGAACAGACAAACATGAGTGGTGTACAAGTGTCATCTTCATAAAAGTTCTTCGCTTGTTATATTATGCTTTTTCATATAGCTAAACAATAGCCCTCTCATGCAACAATTATTCAAAAGGACCCTCTATGAACCATATATAATATTGTATCACATATCGTACCCCCCGGGTCTCGGCAGTAGCATATAATGAATTCCTGGCTGGCGTTGACAAATCACTGCAGTGGGACAAATATTCACTCGGCATGCAGCAGGATACCCACACACTAACTGGCAATCGCGATATAAGGCCATGTCGTCGTATGTTCCAGTGATTGATCGGGATTATGCGTGAATGATTTCCAAAATAAGGATTAGCGAGAAATGTAATCGGTTGTTGCCGTTTCGTCGGGGACGGAATCGATACAGTGTCATGTTTTAAACGGTGTCGTTTCATGGACAATAAATTATTCTCAACTTACGGTGCGACTAGGAGCTGTGATTAAAATCAACCTTGTAATTTCTAATTTGTTTCGGGGATTAACTGTTGTACACCTTACAAGGAGAAGTGCCAACAGCTAATATTTTGAGGCAAGTTTGTCGAATTTTTATGTTTTTGGTTCGGGTAGAAAACTACCCACTATCGCCAATAGTAACGGTATGCTTGGGGAAATGTTGGCCGTACGTGTTTTGCTGGTCTCGTTGCTGGAAAAACACGAATATGTAAATTGTATCGTTTCATTGATCGAAACGAGAAGCGAAAAGTATTTCCCATACGTGTATTTCAAGTTAATTAAAAATGAAATGTTACTGAAAGTTGTTTTCCAGCTGAAGTGCATTAACTATTTACAACATTGAACACACTTCCGCTTAATATTTAATTTATCCAAGTTTCGCCAACGTTTTCTTGACACTTAAACAAGGCAAAAACCTACCAGAAGTTCTACCTGCTTTTGGAAACACCAAACTAATTACCACTCCACAACATTAATGAAATTCAACCGCATTAATTATAAACCCTTATTATAATACTGCTTTGACGTATATAAATTTATAAAACAAGAAATATTGTTTACGAAATGTTGAGCTTTGTTGGCACTTTCTATCAGTTTTTGGAGAAATGAATATTTATATTGGGTGATTCGCGGGAGAGCATGAGCCTACCATTCCGAAAATAGGCAACCCAAATTACATATAACAATGTGGTGTTATAAATCAGAAATGTCTATTTGAGATACCGGAGATTTAATTGGTTTAAGTGAAGCTCAAACAAGTTTGATAATATGTATTCGAATGCAGGAAATCTATTTTAATTTTATTTTTTACACTTTTACTTGTGAAAGTGGATTTAAATGCAAGACCAGATGGCGCCTTCGCCAACTACCATGTAAACTGTCTTGATTTATACGACCGCCAATAAAGATTTTGTTATCGCAATATCTTGTGATATGTATTTTGGGTTGCCTATTTTTTTATGGTAAGTTTGTACTCTCCCGTGAATCGTCCTGTATATAGTCGCTTAATTTTCGGTTGCTTTACTATTTCATAATGAAAGGAAAAAAGGCAAATCTAAAGTTTGTTAATTGTTTCTTGTCTTACTGCTTTGAAATTCAGATTTATTTTTTAATAATAATAATAGACAATTTCAATAAATGTTTACTTTTTGCTTCATACGTATTTCAACATACAAAATGTCATATTCAAAAGCATTTAATATTATAAACATTTGTAGCTAGGGTAACAGCACAGCTCTTGATTTCGGACTTGGCTGTGGTTTTCTATTCCAAAACTTCCGATAGCCGAGAATTTATGAGCTCAATTTGCTCATTCATTGCTAAAGTGTGTGTGAAATTTAAAGGCCTCGAGTATATCCAATTTACGTTTATCATCACAGAAGGGTGCAAATGTTATATTATCTGATGTCAATGCACGATTGTGTTCTACTAAGTTTAGCCTAATTAGATTTTTCTGGGTGTTTGTATTTGTATGAGCGTATGTGTTATTTCTATCTGGCATCAAAATTTTCTAATTGTTTGACCTATGTATACATAATTACACTGTGAACAGTTTAATTTGTAAATACCCGATTTTAAAAAATCGTTAAGAAAAGAGATAGTAGGTAAATTAAACAACAGAAAAACCCGTAACAACGATACTATACATAATGAACTAGTTAAATACGGCGGTTATAAGATAGTAGTGGAGCTGACTGCACTCTTCCAGAAGATACTAGACGAAGGTACAATACCTGATGAATGGAGAAACAGTCTGACAATTCCGGTCTTCAAAAAGGGAAATAAAAGAGATCCTGAAAAATTATAGAGGCGTCACGCTACTTGGTTCTGTATCAAAAATATTTACGAGTTTCATAAGAACAGTATTATGCCAAAACATTCCCATATAAGAACAGCAAGGATTCCTACAAAACAGGCCTACCACAGATGCAACATTTATAGTTCGCCAAAATCAAAGAAAAAGGAATAGAGTTCGAGAAACCTGCGTATATATGTTTTATCACCATGGTCAAAGACAGAGTAGTACTAGAGGATGAATTGGATATACTGAAACTCGAGCACATCCCAGAGAAGATAAAACAACTAAACACAAACAATAGAACAAAGATACGAGTCAACAAACAGCTAACGCCGGAAATACAAATTTAATAAACGCTGGTATCAGGCAAGGTGATAGCCTAAGCCCGCTTTTGTTTAACCTTATAATGAACAAGATAATAGAAAAAGTGAAAAATACAAACTCCGGCTATAGAATGGGAGACAAAGAGATAAAGATCATATGTTATACTGATGATGCTGCCATAATATCAGAAACCGAAGATGACCTACGCAACGCAGGGCATAATCAGATGGGACAGATAAAGACGTAGAATGTGGAGGGAGCATGTCCAAAGATTGAACAATGATCGAATTGCAAAAATATGCATGAATCCTAAACCTCATGGATCCAGACCACCTGGACCACCGCCACAAAGGTGGAGGCACAGTTGGACATCTGAATCGCAAGAGAACATAAATTGAATCCTCAAATAAACAGGTCCTAGACCTACATAGAAGGAATAAGAGAAGAAGTTAGTTTTATGTTTTGCGTAGAATTAGGTGTTCAAAGTGTTTTTATTGTTTTATAAGTGCTTTAAATGTGCTTGTTTTGATTATAATTTTAGCAAATTTTCTCTGATATACGAGGCTTGTTCAACTGAAACCCATCTTTGATCAACTTAGCCTTGGAAACAAATGCAATAATTCAAATGACGTCTGTTAATGTTAGAACTGTTGTTAAGTAACACATTAATAAGTTTCTGGGGTTTGAATTTCATTCTGACTTTTAAAACTTCTATTTGGAAATGACGTTTGTTGTTGAAAATCCGTCCAAGTTTGACAGCGTGCGGTGCTACAATTTTTACGCGCTGAGGGTGTGCAGCCATTGCAGATTCATAAGCGAATGTAAGCAGTGTATGGAAATGCATGTATTGCGTGCCAAACTATGAAGGAATGGTGCCGAAAATTTAAGAATGGAAAGGAGGGGACAATGGATGAGCCGCCACCAGTTGCATGGTGTACTGCATTAAAAGAAAACAATATGGCACGTGTGGAAGGCCTTATTAGAGAAAATCGTCGAATTTCAATTAGAGAAATTTCAGAAATTGTTGGTGCGAATGTAGGATCTGTCCATAGTATTGCTCGTAATCTGGGTTACAGCAAAGTTTGTTCGCAAGGGATTCCTCGTTTCTTGTGAACAAAAATGCTGGCAATGGGCTTATCTCTGCAACACCTCACAAATTATAGGCAAAATGGTGATGACTTTCTTCTGTCACTAGTTGGTGACGAAATTTGGTGCCATTACTACGAGCCATCCAGTAAGTTATCGTCGATGCAGTGGAAACATTCAAGTTTACCACCACCGAAGAAGTTTAAAGCACAACTTTCTGCAGGCAAGGTGATGTTAACATTTTTTTTTCGATTATAAAGGACCCGTGTTGTTACAGTTTAAAGAACCTGGAGTAAATGTCGATGCGCATCTGTACAGTGAAACTTCGAACAAACTTGATCAAGAAATAAGACGGAAACGTTCAGGAAAACTTTCGCGTGGGGTCATTTTGCTGCACGACAATGGTATTCCTCATGTTGCTAATGTGGGGTCAGCACTTTGAGTCTGACGCAGAAGTACAGATAGCTGACTTCTTCAATCGGCAGCCACAAGAATTCTATGAGCAGGTTATACATCGGTTAGTAAAACAATGGGATAGGTGCCTTAACTGTGACGGTAATTATTTGTAATTAAATTGTTGAATAAATTGTTTATTACGCAAAGATGGGTTCCAATTAAACACATCTGGTATCATCGAAATATGGAATTGAAATAGATTTAACATTTTCAGAATATTCTTTTGAATATATTTATTGAATTCCTAATTTCTAACCTTTCTTTTTGGTTAATGTCTCTATCAGTTTTGTGTTGTATCTATTACTGTGTACAATCTGTTTAATAATCGAAATTTCTTTGGTGTAATCACCGTTATTTAGGGGAACTGTTAGAGCTCTATGTACAAACACACTTTAACTAATACACCTTTAATGAATGAGTAAATTGAGCTTATAAATTCCTCGCTATTGGAAGTTTTGTAATAGCAACAGAACCAAGTTCGAAATCAAAATCCACCGTGCTGTTAACCTAGATACAAATGTTTACTACATTAAATACTTTTGAAAGTGATATTTTGCATGTCAAAATACGTATAAAGCAAAAATAAATTGTCTATTATTATTATTAAAGTATAAATCTAAAGTTGACTAAATACACATTACACTATAAAATAAGTTGGAAAGCAAACTCAAAACTTTTCTTTCTCTAAATATGTAAAAATGCAAAAAACGGTTGGGTCGAATAATCCCTCTGAAAAGCCCGATTATGATAACAGATCATACAATAAAGTCTGGATAATGAATTCATGTTCCTAAAAAATATGTTTATGATTACAGCCCACAATAAAACACAAAGTG
>JABXWE010000058.1:0-19687 GCA_014611495.1 Limonius californicus
TCCCTTACACACTAAACATTCATGCAACATGCACCTTAAACTTAACTAACCAAATGCGGTAGCCCCAGTCGGGATTCGATCGTCCCAACGGAGCGACCGCATTTGCTGTGACCTCGAGTGACCAATGCGTTCTCGCACTAGACCACGGATGTCCCTGAACAGCCAAACCTAACCTAACCTACAACTTTCTTGTCTTTCAGTATTGTTGTCTACTTTTATTTTTTCTATTTAAATAATTTTTTTGATAATAATGTGTTTTGTTTGCCAGTTTTCTTAACCAATACACATATATTTATTTTATTAATAAAATGCTGTGCTGCGTGAACGCTCTGTCAATTTTAACAAGGGATTTATTAAATTAAAAGATTTAGTATTAGTAAATAGCTAAATTGTCAAAATTTACAGCCAAGGGCATTATAACCAAAATACAGATCTACCTAAGTAACAAAATATTTTTGCCCTAAAATTTTATTTTTAAGGTGGGTAACTACAAGGCAAACTTCATAACGCGTTTGTGCAACCAGCCGTAATGTTACAAACCATGGGAAAAATTACTATAATTATAGTTTGGATTTTATTTCCTTGGATTTTTTTTCCTTTGAATTTTTTTTTCATGGATTTTTTTCCTGGATTTTTTTCCATTTACCATCATAGATGACACCCGCCTATTTGGTAAAATATAAAAAAACGCAAAAAGTAATCTAGTAAAATATTATGTTCGCTATTAAAGACTTACACATCAAAAGTTACCCGACATATGATACATAGTTAGAAAGAGAAAAAAAATTCGTTTTAACTAAACCATAGCCAACTACGATTCCCATTTGAAAAAATACAACTTTAGGCCATAACTCGACATTGCACCTTTTTTTTCAAATTTTCTCGACACCACTGGATTATACAGAAAAAAGTGCCCTGAGAATGTAAAAGTTATTTTTTACTAACTTTACAAACAACCACGATATTCACATGTGTCTAAAAGTCGAAAAATCGAACTTTTCTTTATAACTCGAAAACAAAAGACGATAGCAAATTTTTGTTTCCGCCAGTGAATTTGTCTCAAAAAAAGAGATCGAGAATGTGACTTCCATTTTTTTGTATCTTCTATAGTTACTGAGTTACCCTATACAAACATCGAAATTTGCCCACCCTGTACAATATTATGTTTTTGATTATATGTTTTCTTTTGTGGAAAGATCATATCACTGTTCAAGAGATCATTTTAAAGGATAGACAATCATGACTGCCATTGTACCATCTTTGCTCTGAATAGAGTGCGAAAAATAGCCTCCATGAAAATATTCAGTGCTAGGTTGCGAAAAGCTCAATTTCTTCTACTTTTGCTTCTTCTTTATTTATAGGTTGTAGTACTGATTTATTTTTCAAAGGAAATTTGAAGGATAGAATAACAGTGCTTGGTTTGAATATAGTGATAGCAATGATATTTATACAAATATGTACGTGTTCGTGAGGCGAAACTGCGAGAGAAGAAATGAAATACCCATGTGGGTATCATTAAAACATATTTCTCAAGATAATTCCCAAAATATCGTTGAAGAATGGGATTTGACGCCCATGGCTGTAGCAAATTTATATGACAACGTACGATAGATAATATTGTAACAATTTTCCCTAGTTATGGGGATAGAAAATTTTTCGAATAATGAATTTTAGGAAGAATGATTAGACAAATAATTTCTTTTGGTATAGTGTTTAAAATAACTGTTAATATACAAATCTTTCCGTTTTCGAAACTCGTATTGCATTATAAACTTTGAATATTTAGGGTGGTGCAGAATGCTAGAGATAAGGATGTTAATATCAACAATTCTATGAATGGACACATTTTAAGAGGTAGATATATTGTTTAAACATTTGCATAATTTCTTTGAATAGGACATTACGTAGAACTGTTGCTGTCAACAGTTTTAGAATAAATGGCCATTCCTAATTCTAGCGGCCTCCAATATTCACTGATATTTGTTTTTGTTTGCTACGCAGCGATAATAAACAAATGATGTGGGGCTGTAGTTAAGACCCGTAATAAATAAATCATCAGTGATCAATTGTAGAATCGGTGAATTTTCCTTTCGACGAATTGCAAGTCGGTGAATTTTTCATGCGACAAATTTACCTGTCGGTGAATTGTTGTCAGTGAACTTTCCGTCGGTGAATTGCAGTCGGTGAATTTTCCGGATACCATAATATACCATAATACGGTGATATGACGAAGGGAAAATGCCATGGTTACCATTGTATCAGTTATTTTTACTAAATGTATAAAATTCTATTTTATCCTAACATTTTGCTTAATATCTACCCATATCCCTTTTCTACCAAACCAAGAAAAAAAATTTGAAAACTTGAAAATTTTCCTTATCACCATAGTATTTAGAACACCTGAAAACGTATTTCAGCAACTAAGTTGTCATGTTCAGTAGGAACTGATGTCTAAGGTAACTTTGACTGAAAAGAAGTTCTTCGTCAAGTCAACAATGCAAGTCTAGTGCTAATCTACTATCTGAGTTGCGTATTGGCCAACTATCTAAATTTACGAGATCCCTTATCTTTTTAAATATTAATGCTCTCATAACAATTTAGTTCTTTTGTTAAAGAGACTTCCTTTAACTGTTTTAGAGCTTCTAATTTTATACCATATCCTGTCTCGTAAATGTGGTTGGCAAAACTTGATTTATGAAACCATTGAGTTCTGAAGTAAGCTATATGACATTTAAACCCAATCCCAATATTACGTTTGGTTTGCCCAATATATTTTCGACTACAGTGAGAACAGTCAATTTCGTAAATGCCCAACTTTTCCAAAGTTTGTACTTTATTTCCTTTTAGGGTTTCCTAAGAAATTCCGAATAATGTTGTTTGAATAAAATACAATTTTAGAATTCATTTGTTTCCATACTTTATCAAGGCTTTTGGTTAAAGGATGTAGCGGAATTTTGCTGAAATATCTGGTGGTGCGTTCTTCAAACATATGTAGATATATATTTGGGTGTTCTAAATATTGTGATGGTAAGGGGCTTTTCAAAGTTTTGTGTATTTGAAACACCGTGTCTATTCAATTTTACAAAGTGTCTTAGTCAAATTGTTGCAGGTTCTCTTTCCATTCTGTAATAAGAAAAAATATACTGAGCACATGTGGCAAATAGAAAAGACTATTGCGGACAACAGTAGCAGGAAGGTAGTGAAATCAAAATTATCGACTGGTAAAAGAGAAATCTTTAAACTGTCCGACAACAAAGGCGAAATTATCAACAACAGAGGAAAAATAATGGAGATTGCAAGAAGTTACTATGAAGAACTCTATAAATCAAAAATAGCACGACCCAATCAGGCATTAATCAACAAAACACACAGAGATGCCCCAATAGAAAATGTCGGATCAGAAGAGTTGCCCGACATAATAACAAACGAAATACAACATGCCCCAAAACAACTTAAGAATAGACGATCACCAGGAGAAGACGGTATTATCCCAGAAATGCTAAAAGCTTGTGGCACTAAAGCACATGAAATAATAACTTTGCTATTTAATAAATGCCTACACGAAGCAGATATACCAGACGACTGGAATAATGCTATAATCATCCTATTACACAAAAAAGGGGATATTAAAAACTGGAAAATTACAGACCTAACAGTCTTCTCTCACACCTTTACAAACTCTTCACAAGAGTAATACTAAATAGGATGACAAATAAACTAGACTGCTATCAACCACCAGAGCAGGCCGGCTTTAGATCAGGATACAGTACAAACGATCACCTTCAAACCCTCAAAACACTTATAGAAAAGTGCAACGAGTACAACAAACCCATAGTTATAACATTTGTGGACTACGAAAAAGCCTTCGATTCAATCGAAACATGGGCAATCACCAACGCCCTCAAAGACTGCAGAATAGACGAGAGATATATCCAACTTCTCAAGAACATACAAAAGAAGGCGACCTCTTGCATCCGCTTACACAATAATACTCAAAAGTTCAAGATCGAAAGAGGAGTAAGGCAGGGAGATCCTATCTCCCCAAAACTATTTACGCTGACACTGGAAAACATCTTTCGAGAATTGAGGCGGGAGGACAAAGGGATAAATGTGGATGGACAAAAACTGAACAATCTGAGATTCGCCGACGACATAGCTTTAATATCCGAGAATTTAGACGAAATGCTGGAAATGTTAAAACAACTACAAGATAAGTCATTAGAAGTTGGCTTGAAAATGAACATTAACAAGACAGAAATAATGACCAACTTTCCCACAGAAAATATTCAACTTCCTGTGGCAAAAGTTACAAACTATATATATCTAGGCCACAGGATAGTCCTAGGAAAAGACAACCAAACAACTGAAATAGAAAGAAGAATTACTCAGGCATGGGTTGCATTTGGCAACCTAGACACAACTTTTCGCAGTCGAATACCGAATACCTTAAAGAGAAAAGTTTTCGATCAGTGTGTCCTTCCCGTTTTTACCTATGGAGCTGAGACAATGACGTTGACACAAAAATCTGTTACTAAGTTAAGAGTAGCACAACGAAAAATGGAACGTATAATGCTGGGCATAACCTTGAGGGATCATAAGAAGAATGAATGGATTAGGAATCAGACCAAGGTACAAGATATTATACAAACAATTACATCAATGAAATGGAACTGGGCGGGACATGTTGCACGAATGGAAAATGATAGGTGGACAAAGATAATCATGCAGTGGAGGCCAAGAGCCAACAAAAGACTAAAAGGACGTCCACCAACGAGATGGGCAGACGACCTAAAACGTTATATCGGAAACAACTGGATCGGAGTAGCACAGGAGAGGAAGAGATGGAACAGTTTGAGGGAGGCCTATGTCCTGCAGTGGACAAACATGGACTGATATGATGATGATACTCAGCACATATCATGGACACCTGTAAATCCCAATCGAGTCCATCGCATTAATTAGTGAAGGAATTATAAACTTTTAATAGACAGATCAGCTCATTATCGTATAAAATTTTAATAATGCAGAAAACGTAGAGTCGGGGCTCGAATGAAATACATTAAAAAACGCTTAAACACTGAAACGCACCAATATTTTACAAAGAATAAATTAAGGATAAGGTAGTAAATCAAATACAGCAATGGTTTTTAGTAATAAAGAATTGTTTTATAAAAACTTTAAAGTTGTTCTTAAGTAAGGAGAAATCTGAAATATAAATAGTATAAAGCTGCCAAATTAATTGTTATGTATTACACGTTAGCTGTAAAGCCCTGTCCGTTACTGGTTTAGTGATGTATATTGTAGAAAAATGGAACTATCAGGACGTAAACTATACAAAATAATATTATCTTCTTTGAACGCAAAACAATGTCGAAACTGTAGGCGTTACAATTGGGACGCTGCAAACTTAGTAGTAAACAAGACGTTCTAATTAAAACAGTGAAGTGACGCCTGTTTCATTAAATTAAAAGGCTCGATACTAGACTATCTAATAATATTAGGTTATTCGCTGTAATCCAATTCAGAATTAATCTCTAATCAGGATTTCTTAAATCGTTGCCGTACTCACATTAGGAGACAGTAAGGTAAATTCACCAAGTAAATATTGTTTAGGAGTTGTTTTCGCTTATATGCACTTGTTCAATCAAAACACTGCATATCTTAACGAAAGGGATAATGTAATTTCTTTTATTAATTGTCTCTCATTGCGAATAGTACTAGGTGCCGTAATACGAGGGCTGTTCTCTTTCCGCTGAACCCATCTAGTGGGCTGTGATATTTTGAAAGAAATTTTGCTTGACATTGCTTCAGGTAGTTGTTTACAAGTTTAATTGTAATGAAAGTTGTCAAATATACTTGAAGGTTTTTAAAATACATAATTTTAAAGTAACCATTTCCCCCAGAAATCATGGAATTGAATAAAGAGCATTATCGAGCTGTAATTGTTAACAATTTCGTTTGTTTTAAACCGTAAAGAATATTTTGAGGGAATCAATCGAGTGTTTGGTGACAAGTCGTGTTCCGTAGCTACCGTAAAGCGGTGGTACAATGAATTTCAACGTGGTCGACTTTCCCTAAATGACAACTTTCGAGCTCCTAAGCCAAAAACGGCAGTTACCGCAAAGAATATTGGTCTTGTAAGAAGCAACTTTAAAGATTGGTGTAGAAGCAATTGACACCATTTTACACAAACATTTGATGGTACGTAAGTTTTGTGCTCGTTAGATTCTTCACAATTTGACTCCACTTCAAAAACAAAACCGTGTGGAATGGTGCAGATCTACACCAGATCGTTTTGACAATGGATCGTCTCATTTGGTGTACAACATCAATACAGGTGATGAAACGTGGGTATACTGCTATGATCCCGAAAGAAAACAACAGTCGGCAGGTTTGGTCTTTGAGAACGAATCGACTCCAACAAAAGTTGTTCGTGAAAAAAGCCAAAACAAAAAGATGGTCGCCACATTTTTTGGAATTACTGGACCTGTTACCGCTGTAGCACTGGAGGATCGTCGTACTGTTAATGTCGAATGGTATACTACAGTTTGTTTGCCTCAAGTTCTCCAAAATGTTCGCGAAAAACGTCCAAGAGGAAGGATCATCTTGCATCACGATAACGCTCGGGCGCACACTGCTGCTCAAACGACTAAGTATTTGAAATAACATTGAAATAATGGGTCATTCGTCGTATAGTCCAGACCTAGCATGTAATGATTGCTTTTTATTTCCGCGTGTAAAGAATAAGTTACGGGATTTACGTTTTACAACGGCCGAGGAAGCGGTTGACTCATTTAAGAATGAAATAATCTAACGTGGGAAGATTGGAGAAAATGTTTTGAAGATTGGTTTTCGCGGATGAAAAAATGCATTGACTGGGAGGGGAATACTTTGAAAAATTATAAATAAATTTGTTTTGTCAATATATTGTGTATTGCTTTACTAGGCTCAGCAGAAAGAGAACAGCCCTCGTATAAAGCTCTTGTCCCACTGGAAAATATTTTATAAAAGCTTTCATAAAACCGACTTTTACAGTTTGACAGCATGCAGTTTTATAAATAATATCGTCACGTCAAAATATTGTTATGATGTCTGTATTTTGATGACGCCGCGTAATACAGTAGAATCAGTCCTAAATTTTTTATAAAACTGGACATCTGATAGGATGTTGACGTCCAACCAACTTCAATTTGGAATGCTCACGCAAATACATATTGCTGACAACTGGCTTGAAGCGGTAACTTCACTTTTAACATCGTTTTGAGCAATTTGTATAGTTTTTAAAAAAAAATTACGTGGTAATCTAACATACTTATTCCAAATCCTGCTAATAATTTGTGCATCACATCTGAGTTTTTAATTACTGTTATTGTTGTTATTATTGTTAAAAAATATAGCCACACCCAGTTAACACAAAATTAGACAATAACAACAGGAAGAATAATAATATTGGATCAAACAGGTCTCGGATGTATTACAAGAAGAAGAAGAAAAAGAAGCAGAAGAATGAAATTTCGGAACAAAGGGATGTTACTGGACATCTATATTGCTCTAGTTACCTATATTGAAAATAAAACATACAACGAACACTTGAAAATGTTATGTATCACGCCGAAATACGTGTAAATAGCAGAGAATTAATAAAATCTGTTGAAACTATTAAAAACATTGTTTTGTATATTACTGTTACTAATTGGTAGAACATTTCAAACGCACCGTAGCTGTACGCCCACATTATATAACCCATTATTATGATTAATAACAGAAAGAAAAAAATCTTCAGTTTGAGCAGTTGTAACATGTGTGCTGAGAAAAACAAACAACTGAGTTTTAGAAAGGCATTTCTATTTGTTTGATATAGTTCACAATTATGTAATATAGAACAGTATTGTGCATACTTCCTAGGAAAATGCTAAAGTCTCATGATGTCGAAATACTTCTACTTAAAAATTTTACCTTAGTGTAAATAACGTACCTTAGAAAGCGCGCAAAAGTAAAATGCTTGAAGAACGTAGAATACAAATTCTTTATTTTGTACATAAGATGTGAATATACTTTCTTATTGCTTCATATCCCATATTGTATAAATGTATTTGTCAAATTGACAAGAGCTGCTTCTATTCAAACGAAGTGCATATGCATTTTTGCTTAAAGAGGTTGTCAACAAGAAAAACCAACTGGCACAAGGAACAGAAACTCCTAACTTTCTGTGATGTGTCTGTGTATTCAATAAAGTGCGCAGTTTGATGTGATGCCTCTGCTCTTGGCACAGCGGGGTTAACAATTTAAAGTTAACGATAAATCCTGAACGATATGCTAGGCTTCTAAAAGAGCAGTTTCCTTCTATTGGAAGTTAAACGAACTGATTTTTCAGAAACATAAATATCATCGTCCTAATTTTTACTTCTAAGCTAATTTTTTTCAAAACTAGTTAAGCATGCCAATAATGTATTTGGTATTGTCATTTTATAAATAATGTTATTGAGTAAATTTTAAAATTGGGTATTTTGGCCATAGCACTTCTATAACCTTAATTTATATGCTTATTTTCGACTAGGTTGTTTCCATGACGAGATATTACAAAAATCGTCTACACAATCTCAGTCAGCTTTGCGTAGGTCCCACCAAAACCAGCCCCATGAGAGGTAGAATATTCAATGGTAACTTCGGGATTGTCTAATATCTATCCAGGATAACAACATAGTCCTTTATATGGATATGAAGCACTACCAACAAGTGCGTCGCTGAAATAGCAGCTTCCAAACCGATAGCACAGGTATTGAGAACAATGCTCAATATTTGTTAGGTTTACACAATACCATTACTGAGCACCTAATCAAATCGCAACATACCTCTCCTAATAAGTTGGAGGCACACAGTACGTTAGTTAGTTATGTAAGCGCGGCACTACTACACAGCTCATTATTTAATTAGGTTTACATAACACCATTACTGAGCACCTAGTTCTAATAAATCACATCACACACCTCTCATAATAAGTTACAGGCACACAGGTAAAGGCGGCACTACTGCTGAGCACACCGCACAATAATGAATTAGGTACACACAGTATATTTACTGAGCACATATATCTAAAAATAAAATAGGAAAACATACGCGCCTCAATAAATGAAGAGAACATAGTCTTCTGTACATTATTAAGCACACAATTCAACTAATAAACTGTAAGCACACAGCTCTCCATATTTAATTAGGTACGCACAGTACCTTTACTTAGCACATCATCATCATCATGAATCGTCATATCTTTACAGACCACATATATCTAATAATAAAATAGGTATAGGCACGTGCCCCAATAAATCGGAAAACATCGCCTAATACAGACCACACAGTCCAACAACTAATAAAATAGAAGCACACAGCTCCATATTTAATTAGATACGCACATACCTTTACTTAGCACTTCATCATATCTAATCGTCATATTTTTACAGAGCACATATATCTAATATAAAAATAGGAAAAGACACGTGCTCCAATAAATAAGGAGAACATAAGCTATTACTGAGCACACAGTTCAAATAATAAAATAGAAGCACATGGCTTATATTTAATTAGATATGCACAGGACCTTTATTTATCACATCATCATCATGATAGTTT
The DNA here is from genome assembly GCA_014611495.1 of Limonius californicus. Taxonomy (NCBI): domain Eukaryota; kingdom Metazoa; phylum Arthropoda; class Insecta; order Coleoptera; family Elateridae; genus Limonius; species Limonius californicus. The sequence goes on from JABXWE010000058.1 coordinate 9,628, forward strand.
TATTATTAGAGGTGTGTGTTAATGAAAAGTACTATACATTCATCATCATCATGCACAGTACTTTTACTTAACGCACAGTTCTAATAATCAATTAGCATTATTAACAACTTGCAGTTTCGATAATAAGTTAAAACAACACAGCTCTAATTTCAAACTTCAACCAAAAACGGAAGCGATAAGGATATAGCACAATAATTAATTACAAGAACACATAATCATTGTTAAATCGATAGTATACTTGTAACCATTTCATTATTTTCTTCTGCACTGTCTTTCTTCTTACACTGTCTACTGACAACCAACTACACTAAAAGTGGTCATACTCCTTCATCATCATCATCATCATCTGACATGGAGCCGACTCGAGGGTCAATCCTACACAAAAAATTGTAATCTGTAGCATAAACCGTACTGTTTTAGTACAGTTTTAAATTAAGCCAATTTAAATTATACGTAAAGTTAATTCGTACATGAATCTGCTTATGGACGGTTGCTGATTCTTAAGTAAATGTTAATTTTAATATCCAAGTAAAAATTTGGAACTAAGTATAAGTTTTAATTTAAGCAGAGTAACTATATTATTACTTTGTATGTTCACATTAATACGATAACACATATTATGGCTGTTTTTGACAATTAATTGTTTTTAATTGCATAGGAAACAAGCTGCATACAAATTTAGAGCGAGTGTTTCAAGGAATTAGTTAGTACAATATTGATATTTTATATTAAGTCAGTTCATGTACTTATTTTTTAACATTGTTTATTTTAAATAAGATATGTTAAGCAAATAAATCAGCCAATCCTTTTATAATCTGATATATATTTTATAGGAATTGCTACAACTCCAAATACGGCATTTGGCAAAATTAGACTCTTTGAAGGCAGCAGCAAATCGATATTGCAATTGACTGCCATGAGCAGGTATTGAACTTGCACTCGCAGATGCATGTGATGTCTCACTGCTGATTGGTTTGTGCAAATTTAATCTGAGCTCGGAACAGTGACCAGATGCTAAAAGTTTTTCCTCGGGTTTCATCTGTGATGTTGGCCTGTGTGTAATTACGCGAGTACTAAAAGCAAGAGCGGTGTACAATAATCTTCTGGCGAAACAACAAAGCAAGTTGTTTATGTTGGCATATAAAGCATGCAACTTTAATCCCCAAAACGAGTTATCGTTGTGTAGGACGTCTAACGTCTAATACAAGCGTCCCTAGAGTTCCTAAACTGTCATAAACCTACGACTTCTGTCCTCGAAGGTGGTCAGAAACAATGACACTCGGGTCGCAGGTTAGAGTTCGCGGTCTCTGTTGAAAGCTCCTTTTGATCCTTTCGCATTTTTGTTGTCTACACGAGAATACTCCACGTGGAAATGGGGCAGCATTAAATATAATTACCGTTGACATGGAACGTTATGAAAAAATAATTTAATGTTTTTGAAACGGTATGGCATAAAAGGGTTGATTTTCATATAATTTAATTTTAGAATGTATATAATTTAGTAAACGCTAGAAAGTGAAAATTATTGAGTAACTATGCCAAGGAAGCTATTTTCAATATAGCATATTTCAAAATGCTGAATCATGTCTAAACGCCTATTTGACTGCGAAGGATATTAAAATTCAAATCCTCACAGTTTTAGCCTTTTAGTCAGAGCTCTATAATTGAAATCTGTTTTCTCATATACTTTATGTAAGTCAAGGCTTATCTAAAATAATTCAAATATTTTATTATAACTTTTACCTTTGTAAATTTTAATGGGGCGATATTGTGACCAAAATAATCTAGATCAAAGTCATGTGATCTAAAATTATATACATCATCTATAAAGTGCTTTAGCTAAAACACCTATGTAAAGAATTATTCTTGTAGAAAGTGCAAAACATCGTTACGTTAAGGATGTGTAAAGTATAATGTAATTTCTCCAATTTCTTGTCTGAAACAGAACTTCTAAAATATTATATTAATTAATAAACTTACATAAATTATGTTGTTTTGTGTTAGCTGACTATAAGACAAGACAAGATTACAAAGTTTTGTTACAGTTTACATGAATAGATGTAACAATATGTTAGCTGACAACATAAAGAGATGCATAATGGAGAGGAAGTATCTCAAGTGGACTCGCGTAGGTAGACAAGTTTTTGTTCAAAGGGACTCAACTGAACTGAACTTTCTTGTGTGCAATTTGCCCAGTAGGTGTCCAGGTGATATTATATTATATTATATCTGCGGAAAAAATGCATTTTTTTAGGTATTATTTTAAAACTCGCGTTCAAAGGCCAACAAACAAAAGTGATGTAGGAAACGCAATGGCGTGCTTGAAGTTACCATACTTTGGTGTTTCCTCTTAAGTACATGTACTCAGTATATACTTAAAATAATCGCTATTAATAGCTACATAACTACTATGTAATATAATTTTTAACATTGATAACAACACAGCATAGTTATATTTGGTCTAGCATTTTGTTACGCACAAATCGTCTAGTTTCATTTCCCTCGTTGAGAAGATCTATCGCTAATGTATTGAGATGTACGTTCAGTCGGTTTATGTATCTCCTAGCATGTCTCGAAATTTATTCCTAAACCCTTCTTATGTGGGCTTCATTGTGTCACGTTACTCACTTGCCATGGAGCAAACGTGATTGTTCGTAACGCTTAATTTGGAATCGTTGGATACTATTAACATTTGATATCTTATCATATCCCCATAATATAATACAGTAAGTCCATATCAGTATAAGGGCAACTCTATATAGCAGCAGCTTACTTCTGAGTGACAAACTAGATTTGTTTCCTATAAGCCAGTACATTTTCTTATTTTTATGTTAAGTTCTTTCGTTATTTTGGTGATATGTTCGCGCCAGGTGAGACGCTTATCGAAGTGTATCGTACTTTGTCTCTAACCGGTATTGTTTTTCCATTTAGTGTAACTTGGGGGCTTGTAATGTGCCTGGTGGTAAAAGTAATCTACGCAGATGTATCTTAATTTACTTTTATACGCCAGTATGTATTTAGGATACAATCATCATATCATACATAAGTGAAAACGATATGTTCAACAAATTAAATAGATTTCAATACCTGTGTGGAGCAATACGAAGAACATTCAAAAACACAAACAAAGAAACTCTCCTCAAATTTTACAAAGTAATGGCGGTTCCTTCGCTTTTATATGGCTATGAAAACTCGACTCTCACAAAGCAACAAATGAAAAGAATAGAAAGCGCAGAAATGAAATTCTTAAGGTCAACTGCAGGGTATACCCTAAGAGATCACAAGAGAAATGAAGAAATAAGGGAAGAACTTGACATATTCTACTTGAATGAAGTGATTAAACATTACAGACAAAGGTGGCTAGAACATCTGCAGAGAATGGAAAACACGAAAAATCCCAAAATTCTTTACCACTACAGACCCGCCGGAAGACGGAATGTGGGACGTCCAAAAAAGTGATGGCATGAGCAAATCACATGAAGACGGAACAAACCTTAAAGGTTTAATCCTTGAAGTTGATGATGATGACGATGCCATGTATGTAATGGTGTTAGTTATGTTTGAAGTTGTTCTGAAGCAATGATGGGGCTTTGGTGAGAGGAAAGTATTGCTGTATCATCAGCGAATGTTGTCATAATTGTGATGTCGTCATTTGGTACATTAGCTGTATATATTTGATACAGAGTTGGGCCTAATACTCTTCCTTGCGGAACTCCTGTTTATGTAAGATGACAGTCACATAATCCATCGCCGTCTTTGCCTTAAGAAAATCTTTCACTAAGATGTGATTTGGATATCAGATAGTTTTGATAAGGAATAATTTTCTTAATCTTGTATAATAAACCTTGGTGCCAAACACGGTGGAAAGCTTGACTGACTTACAAAAATACTGCTGAGCATACCCGCTGTTCTTCTAAGACTTTTTCAATTGTATCGACAACTCTATGGGCTTGTTCCAATGTAGTATGACGTTCCGTAAATCCCAATTCATGTTGGGGGATTATGTTGTTGTCTTTAAGTATTGATTTGACTCGCTTAAGGAGTGCAGCTATTAAAAAGTGCGTGATTTCATTCTCAGTGTCATTTCGTAAGGGTGGATAGGGCTGAAAAACTGCGGCTAGGTACTCAGCGAATAATTAGCTTTACTTGTATTGTTTCTGGCCCATGATCTATCATTTTTTCGTATAGGCGGGATTGGTTGGGAGGTATGTTTCATTTTTCTCGTTTCTTTCCAGATGGTGGAAGATTGCTGACATATTTTTAATTTTGTATAACTGCTTTTTGAGCAGCTCCATGTCAGATGATGATGATGATGATGATATTGGGGATAGTTTGCATAAGTATTATTGCCTTCTTTCGGTGGAGGATTGGCCTGCATAGCTGCAGCTTGTACTATCTTTGTTAATTGTTCCGTTGCATTATCAATCTCGAGTTCCGGTTTCAAGGGTATTTTTATTTGATTATTTGCCATGAGATTCTGTTTGAATGAAACCGAGTCTGTTCTTCCACTGTACAAGTATGGTTTCTTTTGTGTGTGTATTACGGTTGTATTTATAAATAACACAAGCGGACAAATCTAGACACAATTTCACATCTATAAAATAGGAGTCCTTTTGTTATGAAAAAGTCTAGAACATCGAGAATTTGGTTGGGGTCCGTTAGCCAATAAGTCGGCTCACCACTGCTTATTTTTCTGCAATGTTTGTCACTGTAGCTTTTTTCAGCTCACCGAAAATTTAAATATGGTAATGTTGTAAATGCAAGGAAACATAACTTACGTTTATTAGTAATTCTTATTTTTGCTCTTTTAACATAACAGTTCTTTTTACATTACGTAGAACTTAGTAGTTGTTTGAAAATAGTTAAAACAGCGCATTTAATGTAAATATCAAAGTATGTAGCCATAAATTTGTTATAGAAGTCTCTTCTTCTTCGAGTGTTTTACCATGTACCTACAAGACGCAGCGAGCTTGTCTCACGCCTCTGCAGTACGTTGTAAATTACCACAGATATAGAGGAGCTACAGCTTAACGTGGGCTCTGAACCACGGGAAGTGTTCTACACACTTGTACTCAAGAGAAGGTTTACTAGGCAGAATACCTCGTTGGTTTGGCATTGCCGGGCAAGGCAGATCGGCAGTTATAAATCAGATGTTCCGGTACTGGGAAACGAACCCTAGACATTTACCATAGATGTTTAACGCGCTAACCGTCTCCTAAAGGAGCTAAACTAGTGAAGAAAAAAACTCACAAGAGTTTAGTAACTAATGAGAAATTCTTATAGTATACATATCTATTTTCTAGCAGGCAGGGGACATCATGTGTAGATATTGATTAAATTCGTTCTAATTGCGTCATTAGGCGTCAATTTTATCGGTACTTCTTATATATTCATTTAGCAAAATATTAAAACTATTTTAACAAATCCTTATGGTGGGCATTAATTTTGTGATTTTACAGGTTTCTTCTTCTTCTTTAGCTTTTCCTTTTTGCACTATTGCAGTGTAGGGTTTTAACTAGAATCCTCTATTAATTTCTGAAACTAACTTCTGTTCCTAGCCATATTGTTTACTTCCGCATTTGTTTTTCCTAGTTTCTGCACTGGGTCTCTCATGTAGTCTTGCCATTGAATCCTTGGTCTGCCTTTTTTTCCTATTATCCCCGTCTCCGTTATTCGTCTGGGTATCCTATCTTCTGTCATTCTTCTTAGGTGACCGTACCATCCAAGCTGTTTCTTCTCTATCTCATTTACTAGTGGGACAAGTTTTAGTTAACCTCTGGTACTCTTCTTTTTCACTCTACCCCTTCTTGTTTTTCCTGTTAGTATTCCTAAATATCTCATTTCAGCTGCCATTATTTTGGATTTATGTTTATCTAGCATTACCTATGTTTCGGCGCTGTATGTTAAGATTGGTATATACAGGGTGAGTTTTTTCCGATGTTTAGTATGGGGATCTCGGAAACTAGCGGAGATAGAGAGACGATTAAATGGGGAAAGAATTGCAGTTTTACGAGCTCAATTTAATGAGCTTTTTGTTTTTGGGAAAAGATGCACGGCTAACTAGATATCTCGCAAAAACAATTTTTATGATATTTCGTTTGGTGCCTATCGCTCTGTTATTATTGACTTTAGAAAAAATGTGTAAAGGAAAAAGTTGTAGATAATTATGTGCTTAATAATACAGTCTAACCGAATTTTTTATTTAAGCTATAATTTTTGAGTTATGACACAAACTTATGTTTTTTCTAATGGAAACCATAGTCGGCCATGACTTTATAAAAAAGGCCCTTTTTCAACGATTCTAATGATATGCCACTTGACATAGTTATTTTTATAAATAAATAAATTATGGCTATTTTTTTTCTTTTCATTTTCGAACTGTTCGAACTCGAGCACTTTGCGTACAAGCAAAAATGACTAATAAGATGAAAACAATTAATTCAATATTACTAAATTAATTGCAGCAGTTTCAATTTCACCTGACGCGATCGTTGAAATTAAAAATTACAAATTAATTATCTAGTTCTAAATGGCAATATATGTTTCCGATACCAAAGTTACAGTAATGTTACAGATTCTAATTGTCCAAATAATTTGAATTACTTAACATTGAAATATGACTTGGGAATTTTTTATAAGCAAATTGGCAATTACCAAATATTATTTGGTGTTATTTTAATTATTATTATTGTCATAGAAGGGTAGCTGTTTAGTTCAGGCCACAATTGTTGTTGTTGTAATTTTTAAAAATCGAGCTCAAAAACCTTGAGAAGTGGTCGAATCCAGGAAGATATTTAATTAGCCGTCAAACTATGTATCATCCATATTTTAAATCAAGACAAGTTCTAGGTCTGTGTTTAAAAATTATAATAGATTTTTGAAAATAGTAATCTTCATTCAAACTTGATGGACAATTACGATTTGTCAATACCAAAATTACCACCTTTTATAATATGATATCGTGCTCACTTGCTCACTGTCGTGCTAATATTTAGTTTCATGTATATATTGCATTTCTTCCCCATTAGCCAGATTCGTATTTGATTTGTCACAGTCAATATTATTATTAATCGAAAAGTTCTAGTTCACCGATATTTCCACATTACTTACCTTCACTATCAATAATGTGACAATTTATACCGCAATTTTCAAGGAGTTCCCGCATATGTGCACTCCATAAATTCTTTTCCTTCATCACATCACGGTGTTACGCACTCAAGTACATTACATTGACTACGCTTTCTTCCAATAAGGTTACTAATTGAGAAACATATACCTACATAAAGTAAAGCCTTCCTGAATTAATATCGCTCATGATAATTACATACGAAAGTTTTTAAACAGGTTCATAAACTTTATGACTAAACTGAAAATGGTTATTACAAAGTCTGAGGCTATTTTTGACATATGTAATAACAATCTATTAATTATACACATTTATATAGAATTTAGTCATAGTTTAAAAATTCTTTACAAAGTAACCATAGCTAGAAACTATTTTATTTAAAGGTCTTCGCTCTTGAAAGTCTAGTTTGAATATCTGAGAAAGTAAGTATTTGCAGAAGACTTCCAACAAAATTGATAATGAAATAAGACAAAGCAACAACTTGTAAACACCATTCATGACAAAACTTATTTCTTAGTGTTCAACTTCTAAAAAATGTTTTACAAAGATTCGAAATTATAGTTACAGATTATTAACACACAATCTTGTGGAGCTTTTTAAAGCAATCTATGATGTAGAAACCTACGCTATATTTTTAACAGTACTGAAAAATGTAGGGAAACGTTTTCAGTGTTAAAACGTACTAAAATTATGTTTAGACAATAAATTACAGTTGCATAAACGAATTTGATATCATTTTCTGTAACTCCCCGAGGACTATAAAAAAAACCAATCCATATCCATTTTATCCAAGTTCTTGGTTTATGTTTAATTTTTCTGAGCTTTGTGTTTATTTGCATGTTTTAACACATACAAATATTTTGATAATTCTGGAAAGTATTATCAGTGGTATCATTAAAAATCTTAAAATAAATAACTGAAATTCTTCTAATAAAACAGCTGTGCTATACACATGAACATAAATAACGTTATTTAGTTGTTAACTTCTCTTTTTATAATTAAAACTGCATGAGTGGTTTTGTTTGCGTTTTATTCTCAGATTTCATGCACGCCAGTTTAGAACATTTTACACAAACGCGAACAATTTGTTATCATGCACTAAAAATAACAATTAGTAATAAGCCGCTTGTTAGGCAATTTCCCCAAGTTTTACACTTTACATGCGAAAATGTTTCCCAATACTTGACTCACTAAATTGTGGCTGCTTGTTCGCAATATCAAGAAAATCAGAAAATCTCGTTCTGAAAGTAAAGTTGTTCCATAAAGTCTTATCAAGTTTCCGGCTGTCCCCGGATATCTTTACCGGTACAGAGGGGATTCGGTACGTTCGCGCTATAAATAAAATTACATCCTGGTATTTTCTACCCCTCGAACTTGCGATTCAATCACAGAATTTTCATCTTGAATATACCAAAAGAAACCCTTATACCGTAAAGTGAGAACTAAATGTTCCACTTTGTGACCACGCGTGTTTAGATTGAACCTACGCCAAGTTCGAATTCATAAATTATTCAAGGGTTAATGTGGGTGTTTCACAATTGTCCAAAAAGATATTTAAATATACTTCGCGTTTAACAAAATTATATGTGCAATCAAAATAAGTAACTAAAAAATTATATACTCCAGCGCAAAAATATATAAATACAGGATATCTCAAAATTTACGCCCGTGTTTTTGGGAATTGATTCGGGAGCTTAAATAAATCAAAAATTGAAAGTGGAAATTTTCCAATTGTCCGTTACAGAGGTATTAATAAAAAATTAAGTGATAAATTTTTTGCACGATCGCTCCAATTAGTTACATAGCATAATTTAATTCCGTGGCTCTGGCGATGTTAAACATTTATGAACCGTTCTGTCGTACTGATAAGTATCATTATTTCATTTCCTCCTGCGTTTTGTGTTTAAAATTGAACCATGCTATTGTAATCGAGACTACGTCAAATGTTGAAAGTATTATGTACGTGTAATGACCCCGCCCCTGGTATGGCTAGGGTATATGCAGAAGGTTTCCAAATCGTCGGCACCCTGGCGATTTCCACTTAACTCCTTCCGTTTAGAGTTCTCTGGGTTAGTTTATCTGTTTTATTCCTCTTACACTCCTCGGGTTTTGAACAATATATATTGGATTCCATGTAGACTCCTGGACGGAGAACGGCATTAGTCTCTAATCAGTTTAAGCAGTAATGGCACACATTCATGGTAGGTAATAGCAAATTTCTTAGAAATGCATCTATTACAACAATACTGGTAATTAAATATTAATTAGCGTCGTATCTAATATTTATGTATTACCAATCAGAAGAGATTTAGAAGGGATAGATTTCAAAGAATTAACTTTTCACTTATAAATATTCTCGTTATCAGTCCAGTTGCTCTTTCAAATCTTGTGGCAGTAGTATTACCACAGACGATGCCAATACTAACAGTGTACTGCATCAAAAAGAGCATACGTGTGTAGTTGACATCGCGAAAATAGAAATGAAAAAGTGTCGCTTCCAATGTAAAAAACGGCCCGCGAGGAACTTACATCTATACCAGAAATCGTTCGTCAAGAATTTTCAAAATCTAAAGATATGGGACTTGATTTTGTTATCGAAATTCCAGACTATCATCAGTCAAGCGTTATATGAGACAAGAGATAAAGCGCCTGGTGTACCAACGTTGCCCAAAACCAGATAAGAAGTTCGGTTACCTGTTAAACTAGCCGAAAACTTTTTACTCATAGATAATGGTTCTGATAAACGTATTTTGGCGTTTGCCACAAACAACGGTGCCGACATTATCTTAGCAAACGGTACGTTTAAAAGTTGTTGCCGATTGTTTAATCAGTTGTACACCCTTCATGTGGACATCGGAAGTTCAGCAGAAGTTACTTGTGTCGTTCCGGTGTTATATTCCCTATAATATAATATATATATATATATATATATAT
>JABXWE010000059.1:0-100123 GCA_014611495.1 Limonius californicus
GCCAGTGATGAAGTCTTCTCGTTCTTTCGTACGGCATTTTCGTGTTCTTCTTTTCTCACATTGACTCGTCTATTCGTTTGACCTATGTATGTTTGATCGCAGTCCTGGCAAGGAATTTCGTAGACACCTTGATTCTCCAGAGGTATCCTTATTTTGGGGTTTTGTAGAATGGAGCTGATCTTTCTGTTTGTTGTGAATGAACTTAAACATAACATAAAACTTGCCATCAAAGTCATCAATACAAGGTTATACTGTGTAAGTCCAATTTCAGTAACACCATTCTGGAAATGAGATTATGCAATTGAATTGAGTTTTATAATTTGACAATTGTCAGGTAATAAGAATTATGACAGCTTGACTTAATCAAAGATACTTGTTTTTCTTTCCATCACTCACCTTTATCGAAACATTGTGTATGCTTTGAATTTTAGTATCATATATTTCAGAAAGGATTGCTACATTCTAAACCAAGAGTTCGAGAATAGGGATTCACAACCTACAGCATTATATAATGAAAACAGATGGAGTTAATGAAACGCTACATTAAAAATATTATACTTTGCCCCTGACATACACGAGAAAATTAACGTTCTTTTCTAATATGGAAATTACTAGTATTTTTCATTTTAATGTAATTGAAAGTTAATGAAAAGGTCTGGTGTGGAAATCCACTTATACTAAAATATGTTAATACAAGAGTAAATGAAAGTTTGGTGCAAAATAGGCTTACACAGAGTGGCCCACAAAAACGAAACCAGAATGTTATGTGACACTAAACTTCAAGTCTTTAAAACACGCCCGAACACATCAAATTAATTTGAAAGGGAAATAGGTAATACGGTTATTTCCGTCATCTATATTCAACCCCAAAATTGGGTTCACTTTCACCCTAAAAATGTTAAGATGTATCAAAAGACATTTGAAAACTCGATGCATTTGCTTCACAGTAGTTATTTTATTTTTTGATTCCGAACATTTATTGCTGCGGAAATTCAGTCCAAAGTTTCAGAGTAATAAATATTTGGAACATTTACGGATTGATTAGACTTATTGGTTGACCATCTCAATCTCAAAGGCCCATCTCTACCGTCCATCTTTGAACATACGCCTCCCTCATGGCCATGGCCCAACGGTCTCTGCCTTGTGCTTCTCTGGTCCAATTCAGTCCTGCAGTCAACTTAAGAACATTTGTCCTGCTTGTCGGCGGACGTCCTGTTTTCCTTTTACCTAGGTATGGTCTCCAGTGAAGAATAATATTATTCCATCGTGAATCGTTGCATCTCGCTGTATGTCCAGCATCATAGCTCCATTTTAGTCTGGTAATTATTGTGATGGCGTCTCTCCTGCCTGTAGTTTGCCTAATCCAATGATTTCTTTTTTATCTTTTAGAGATATGCCAATCATCTGTCTCTCCATGGATCTTTGTGTGTCTGCTATTTTATACAGTGTTTGTTTTCTCCAAGTTCATGTTTGGCAGCCGTAAGTCAGGACTGGAAGGATGCATTGATCAAATAGTCTTAATCTAAGTTTTAAAGGAATGTTTATATTTTTAGTTATATCTCAGAGTTTTCCAAATGCAGACCAGGCAAGTCTTTTTCTTCTATATATTTCCGCTGTTTGATTGTCTCTTCCTAGTTGTATTTGATGGCCCAGGTATATGTATTTTTCGACAGTCTCGATGTGGTGTTGCTCAATCGTGATATGTGGATCTTCTTTGCACATTGTTTTTGTTTTCTTCAAGTTAATTATAAGTCCTATTTTACCCGCCTTCACGTATAGTTCTCTCAACATTTGTTGTAAGTCTGTTGGATTTTCCGCTATGATAACCACATCGTCGACGAATCTTAAGTTATTGAACCTCTTGCCATTTATTAAAATACCTTTATCTTGCCACTGTAGACGTTTGAATATCTCCTCTATCCAATGTTCTATGGAATCAAAAGCTTTATAGAAGTCTACAAAGGCGAAGCATACATTCAGGATGTATTCAATCGTTTTCTCTATCAGTAACCGTAGCGTTAGGGGATGGTCACAAGTGCTTATGTGTAAGTCTGTTTGTTATTATTTTGGAGAATAGTTTGTATATCTGTGAGGGTAAGCTAATAGGTCTATAATTTTCTATGTCTGCTCTATCCCCCTTTTTATATAGAAGCACAACTATGGCATTGTTCCATGTGTCGGGTATTTTTCCTTCCTGTAGACATTCGTTGAATAGTTCACACATTTTAGTTATGATTTGTTCTCCTCCTTCGTTTAAAAGTTCTACAGTAATATCATCTTCTCCTGGGGCTTTGTTATTTTTCATGCTGGATAAGCCCATTATTACTTCTTCCTTGTTTATGTCAGACATCTCTTCGGAACCGATGTTCATTATTTTGCCCGTATTTGTTTTGTATTCTGGGTCTTCGTTCAGATGGGAGGCATTATAAAATGTCGCTGTCTCTGTATTATTTGCTGTCTGTGTCTTGTTTCTCTTCCATCTGTGTTCTTAAGATTTATAATTTGATTCCTGCCTTCCGCCTTCCTTAGATACTTGAAGTTTTTATTTTGTTCTATTGTCTTTTCTATTTCGGCTTCGCAATACCTTTGCATATCTATTCTAATTAATTTTTTTATTATTTTTTATTATTTTCTCTAGATATTTTATTTCTTTGGTTTCTAAGTTCTATTGTTCTTGCATTAAATTTATCCGTTTTATCTGATTTTTTGGTAGCGATTTTTGATGTAGCGTCTTGTATCGACATTGTCAAGTTGTCCCTTAGTGTTTCTAGTGTTTTGTTGTTCGTATTGTTGTCGCGCTGTTGTAGATGTTGTTCTAATTCTATTCTATATTTATCATTGTTTTCATTTAGTTTCCTTTGATAAACGACTATTTTTTTTGTCTTTTTAATCATTTATCTTATGATTTATGATTTATGATCTTTGCTCTTATTAACCTGTGATCGCTTAAAATTTTAAAGAAATTAAGTACGCTGACACCTTGTATTATGTCTCTTGTCGTGGATATAACGTAGTCGATTTCATTTTTTGTATTGCCATCCGGGCTGACCCAAGTCCATTTTCTCTGCTTTTTCTTTTTAAGAACGAGTTCATGGCATATAATTGATTATTGGATATAAAGTCAAACAGGATTGACTATACCTCGGCGAAAACATTTTAATGTTTATTTACGTCAACGTTACACCGTATTTCGTAGCTGTTGTTGTTTTCTTTGAACACTTAAAATGGTTTATCCGATTTTAGAAAAAGTTGAAATAATTGCATTTTTCTTCGGAAATAATGAATGTGCCGGTAGAATCGCTGAATTGCTCAACTAGCAACATGCAGATAAGCATGTGAATCGCAAGTTCGTTTTAGGGTTTGTGAGAAAACTTCAGGGGACCTGATCTGTTGCAAATAGAAAGCGAAATACTGAAAATTTGGTAAAAAGGTGCGATATAAGTCGCGGTTCTGGGCCACGTTGTTGCCGATGTTGAGTACAAGGTAAATGGCTATTTATGGGATATTAAGCGAGCCAGTATGCAGCGAAATTTAAAATACCACAAGTTTTATTCCCAAAAGATGCTTCTACTAGCTATTGTTAGTGTCCCTGGTTAAATAGAAATCTATTTTTACCTTCAAAATTAGCTGTAATCTAAAAAAATGTTCCTTGCTTCCGGGAAAACTCGGTATATGAATTCCCCCTTTGTTGTGAATTATTGTAAGTGTAAATCTAACATTCCAATAAACTTGGATTTTAGATCAATAATTTCGTCTACAGGTTTTCTTACTTAGCAAGCACAGATTAGAGTTTATTAAACTTTAACGAAACATTACAACATAATCGAGTTACTGTCGATACTGAAGATGGCCACTTAGATTATTTTATAATCTGTTATGTTCTTTTAAAAATTGCTGCTCTATTTGAATTGATTTCTTAATTTGATTGCCGCTCTAGAGGAATTAAAAACGCGATTTTAATTGAAGTTTTATGTGGGTTACAGTTTGTTAGTATTTTCCTTTCCGAAATTAATTTATGACCAAACCAGTCTCAAGGTTTTTTTCTTTGTGAGCTATATTTGCCGATCCAAAAACATTTCCAAGAATTCCCGTGTTAGCTGCGTTAGCGTTTCAATATCGCTTCCCTAATATTTCGCGAAAGTTGCACGTCGCGATTCGTTTTAGAACAAAATAGGCTGGGAATTTTGGTTGCAGCACGAGGAAGAAGTCAGTAGATACTAGACTCTTGGGTCAGAATGGCGTTTGTTCTGATAACGGGCCTTTTCGCGGCTGCTCTGCTGCTCTTAAGTCGGATTTGATTATATATTCAGCAATGTTAGCCCTAATATAGAGCAATTAAGTGTATTTGTTCTCTAGATTTATTCGGATAAAAGCGAAATTGATCCCGTGGAAATTGTGCTTCGTCGTTCCACAAAAATTGATCCAGTGAAATTGAAAATTATGGTTCGTTGTTCCACTAAGGCTGATCCCGTGAAAATTGTGCTTCGTCGTTCCACAATAATTGATCCAGTGAAATTGAAAATTGTGCTTCGTTGTTCCACTAAGGTTGATCCCGTGGAAATTGTGCTTCATCGGTTCACTAGTTTGATTCCGTGGGAATGGAGGTAAACTAATTTCCCAGTGGCGTATCTACGGACGTTTCGTCCCCAAAATTTTCTGAAGTCGTCTGCCCTTCTTTTCCTGCCGGAGCGAGTGAACAACCCCAAACTATACCTACATCTGGTCAACTCAATTGTGCCTGCATCAAAATTCAAGGTAAAAACTAAAGTTTTGTGTTTTTTTGAAGCGAAACAGTACTCGCTACTTGCAAAATTCAACATCATTGAACCTATTTTTATTTGAATACAAGAAGCGGCCTCCAGTCGCGGACTGTCTTTGTTTGTGGTACAAAGTATAAGAAAAATTTTTATATATATTTATGGTATTTTCCTGTAAGCTCCGGCGTCGCTGGATGCGTAGTCGATTGGACCAAATACGTGCGCCAACGACGGCGAGCCCCTTGGCTTGAGCGCTCAAATAATAATATTTGTAAAATAGAATTAATCAAAATCACCTGTTGCCGTCATTCGGTTGTATTGCCAATAATTTCATTATATGTGTTTTTAAAATTCAGTATAACTTTTATTGTTTTGTGTTTGTATTCGTTTGTGCATGAATTTTGCAAGCTTCATATATATAGGAGGAGGCACAATAAAGGTGAGTTCGATTCCCGTAAGCTGTTGGCCTCTCGGCCTTCTACGAGGACCTACACTCAGCTGTATTTGGAAGGTGGCGCCCACTAATTTTGACTTACCCTGTACACAACTACGAAGATTTCCTCCCGTAAGCGATTTCAGTGAACTCCCCCTACTCTTCTGAGCAAAGCTATAGGCCTTTTCCACCTATCCGGTTACGGGTTGACGAAAAGCCCGTTCGGCCCGTAACAAATCTGATTGATATGGCATGTTATAATGCTTTTGTTTGATGGATAATTAAAAATCCAAACTGGTACAGCGACTCATCTTTAAAATGTCGCAGAAAAATATTTATCCAAGAGCTGGGGATGGAATTAGCAAAAACAAATATTGAGAGAAGAGCGGAGCAAACTGAGGTTTTCAAACGGTAGTGACTATAGCTACTGAATATACTGGAAGAGAAATTAGAAAATTAGGTAAAGGTAAAAAGGAAATCAAGGAAGTAGAAGAGGATGTTGTGGGCTGTGTCGTGGCAATGATAACAAATATTCTAATCGATGCGACAAGTGTAATACATTTGTATGTCCTAAACACAACAAGTCTATTGAAATATGTCAGACGACTTGCACTTACTGTGTAAAATATGAGGATGGAGAGTCATCGGAAAGGTACATAAGCAATGTTATTATAATAAGGATTATAATACAATAATTAATTTTTACTTTTCAGGTTCCATATGAACGAGAATAATTTTTATATCTTAAGAATGGTTTTTTTATCTTACAATGCATGTTTTATTTATTATTAAGCTTGCACAGGCCTTAGAGGCCCATCGCGTTTGGTGTGAGACAAGGCTAAGTTAGTTTGTGCAATGCACAACAGGGCCCGACTCTGCGGGTTACCGTGTTGGTGCGTAACCATGCTTAACCTGCTGTTGGTGTGAATGTTTTTTATGTTTATGGTCTTGTTACTCCTCTAATGCGACCGTAATTCAAAGAGTGCCATTAATTTTAATCACCAATGGCAAATGGAGACCGGGACCCAGTACCGGCCACCCAGGGAATTAGAAAAATTTCCGACCCTAGGTAGATTCGAACCGGGAAAGGTTTGCACTATTACATCCAAAGCTTGGCTCTCTACTACTGAGCTATCCCCGCCCTTACACAATGCATGTAAACACTTAATGTAATAAATATTGAATTAATATGGTACACTCTTATCTATTTGATAATTTAGAAGAAGAAGAAGGTACGTTTAAACACGAAAAACCAATGGGTTGACCCTATTTTGGTGACTAAAGCTTTGTAGATATTTCGGCTCGGTAAAGGTTAAGGAACACGTTTGCGTGGTAAACTTAAGCAGACAATCAGGATCAAACTTGAGAGAAGACAAAGTTTTGTAGTTTTCTTCAAAATTGCGAGAACAATTAAAACCATAAACAAACTTCAGTGGGACAGTCTTCCGCATACACCATACAGTTATAATCTGGCTCCCTTCGGCTTTAGTTTTTTGGCCCACTAACACAATTTTTAGCGGGGATCAGATTTCGTTCAAATATGGACGTTATAGAAGCTGTTCAGGAGTGGATACGTATGCAACCCAAAAACTTGTTCCAGCAAGATATTAGAAACCTTCCAGATCGTTGGTGCAAGTGCATATTCTAGGAAAAGGAACTGCATCAAATGGTAACATAGTTTCCGTCACTGTAATATTTGAATACCCATATTTATAAAAAAATTACTGCTTGAATTCCACTCCTCGTATCATATTGCCATTATCGTTAGAGTGTTCCTACAAATATAGGATGCGGCAAAAGTATGGAACCAACCTGTGGTTAGACGAAAAAATATGATTTTTAAATAAATGTTCTATTTTTAGTTTTAAAGTGTTTTTCTGACCTTAATATTTTCCTTTGTCCGAAACGCGATATGACCTTAAAATATCTTTGTAAGTATACGTGCCAAGCAATAGATGGTATTAACATTTTTGTTTGGTAGTAAAGAAATAATAAGCAAATAAAGAATGTTAATATAACAGTAACCTAATATTTTGCTTAAATAGCAAGGCACATTAAATAAAACCAGAGCAAATACAGCGAGAGAACTTCTATTGTACATTAATTAAAGTTTTATGAGTTATGTTTCCGATTAGCTAACTTATTTTGTTTTTTAGTCAATGTGTTAGGTTTTAACTTAAAACTCATCTTTCGGGCGACTCCGCAAGAAATATAAAGTCATATCAAGTCTGATAAACAAGATGGTTTTCATATTCTTTTTTTTCTTTCAATCCTAGTAATAGCTCGCCATCATGTGTACTAAATTTGTTTGGTATATCATCCTGCTCATAACACATGTTATTGTAGTTATAAAGAACAACCATGGTACATATTATACCGTGGTTATTAGCTGGGTTCATCTCGAAACGAATGCTCTGTTGTTTCTTGTCGGCATTGAGGTCTTCTACCATATATAACGTTTAGCTGCTTAGTTTTATATGGTTTTATTTCAAAGAGAACTTCGATGTTTAATATGTACAGTAGCGTGAAATAGTTCTGCACCAGCAAAGTGTGTATTGTTACCTGGCGGTTAATAACGTCAGTTTATAATATAATTTCTGAAAAATAGATAGAAAAAATGAAATAGGCATTGTGTAAATCCCTTAATCAGTTACTTATTATTCTAAAAAATTATAAGGATAGTGGAAATTACTTAACGCCCATTTCACACTCATGTGTATGAGAAAAACCTTCTGCATTCACACTGTATATACTGTGCACTGAATCTAACATTATGTGAGATTTACCCGTCATCAAAGTTGCACCATATCATCTCAGAAAAACATATGAAATTATTCCAGAAATAGTGGTATGCAATCATGTTCCATTATAACGAAAGGGCTTCTACCCGCGAAATAATGTGCAGTGAAATTAATTAATCGTTGGTCGAATAATTAGGAAGTATGCCTAAATTGAAAACATGAAATCCCCGAATTGGCAGACCAAAAATAATTTCTGATTGAGATGATGTATTAAAAAGAACTAGCCTAGCTGACAGGAACTTCAATTATACAGAATTGATCAAATTGTAGTCAGAAGCTACTGCTGTGACTTTGTGTATATCCACTATGAGAAGAAGGACTTCTTAGTTTTGGACTAGATAAATGTAGAGCACGCAAAAACAATTGCTTTCTAACAAATAAAGACCGTTTCTGATGGGCAAAAGAACATTGTCACTGGACACCACATCCGTTTTTTTTTTATATTTATTAGCTGGCTCTGTATAGCAAATACAATACACGGCTTTGTTATAATAACTATAACTACATAACATAGGAGCAGAGCAAGGGTTATGTGAATTATTCACACCTCAGTCTTAATATAATATGTTACCGAATATAATTTAGGTTAATTAATTAATTTAAATCAAGTCTTGTGGAAGCTTACGCTTCAAGCGGGTATGTATCCCATTTTGATCAAGATTTAGTTTTGTAGCACTTTCACAGTGAACTATGTTTTCAAAAAACTTTGTGGTGAACTTCTTGATGAAGTCAGTTATTGGTGGGATCTGCAATTCGTTATGTATTTGCGAATTACGCACGAACCACGGACACTTGATCGCGAGTCTTAACACTTTATTTTGCATATTCTGGAGTTTCTTGAGTGAAATCTTGGATGTATTGGACCATACTGGGCATGCATAAGCTAGAATTGGGCGGAGTATCATTTTATAAAGAAGTACAGCACACTCAGCTCGAAAGAAAGATTGTCGATTAATTAGTGGGTATAGAATTGCTAGTCTAGTGTGACACTCATTAAGTTTTTTATTTATATGGAATCCCCAGCTTAGTCTCGAATCCAAATAAACACCCAGATATTTTATTGCCGAGTCTTTGGGGTTCCAACAAATGTCATAGTTATCTATTTTAATTACTGGAAGAATAGTATAACGTTTCAAGGTGAACATTTTTGCTTGGCATTTTTGTGGATTAATTTTGATTCTCCATTTATGAAACCATTTGCTCGTGACGGTTATGGCACTTTGTAGTTGTTCTATAGCGTTTTGAGGTGAATCACTCTGACATATTATGGCCGTATCATCAGCATACATGGCCGGGATTGTGTTAATTACGGAGGGGAGATCATGTACATATATGTTGAACAGGGTTGGTCCCAGTAAGCTTCCTTGAGGTATCCCAGCTTTAATAGACTTAGTGCTGGAAAAGGTTGCTTGAATTTTTATCCGGAATGTTCTATTTCTTAGGAAAGGGCTTAGTATCTTTATTAAATAGGTTGGTATATTTAATTCAATCATTTTATATAAGAGCCCTTCTTGCCAGACCTTATCAAAAGCTCTTTCTAGGTCCGTGAACATGATAGCAGTATACTTCTTATCTTCAAAGCCCTTTTCTATTGTCTCGGTAATTCGTAACAGTTGATGCGCTGTTGAATGAGATTGTCGGAATCCAAATTGATGGGGGGGAATCGCGTCTTTTTCAAATATATCTTCTTGGAGCCGGGAGAGGATTGTCTTCTCAAGAAGTTTAGCTAGTGTTGATAGTAAGCTTATTGGTCTATAGCTGTCAGGGTCGTGCTTATTTTTGCCTGTTTTAAAAATAGGGAGTATATCGGCTGTTTTCCAGTTAGCAGGAAAGTATCCTAATCTCATAGAGGCATTAAAAATTGTCGCTAAATAAGCCATTGCCTTTTTTGTTAACTGTTTTAAAATTTCATTTGTTATTAAGTCAGGACCTGGAGACTTACGCTTTGGGAGGCATTTTATATAGCTCTTGAGTTCTGGGACGGTAACTGGAATTATTTCCTCTGCAGTTTGTGCTTGCAGGTAAGCGACTCTATTTGTTACTTCGTTTATGTGGTGGTCATCGTTATCTTCCATATTAGGGGTGAATACCTGTTCCATATGTGTTGCTAGTAATTCTGCTCTTTCCCCTTCCGTACTAAAGCTTACGTTATTCGATTTTAGTGGATATACAACGTTTGGCTGTCTCAATAGACGTTTGGTAGCCCTCCACATGTTGGGATCTGAGGAGTGGATCTCCTAAAGATAACTATTGTATCTTTGTATTCTTATTCTATCTAATTCCAGCTTAATTATATGGTTTAGGCGAATATATAAAGTTTTGAGATAAGGGAGTCTCATTCTTTGCCACTCCCTTCTTGTTTTATTTTTTGTTTTAATCATTTCTAGTATATTATCTGGAGTTCTATTGTGTGAAACAATATTCCTTCGTCTCCATGGTGTAGTTGTTTCTTTGACGCTTTCTTGTACAGCGGCTGTTTATTGTCTTACTGCTTCATCTATGTTTTGGGGTTCATTCAAAGGTCCAGGCCAATTCAGTTTTTGATTAAGCGTTGTTTGGAATCCCGTCCAGTCAGTTTTTCCCTCAGCTATTTTCAGGGTTGGTTGTATTATCTTCGGAGTATCTTGAGTAGTTATAATTACGGGTAGATGATATGAATCTAATTCAGTTATTACCGTTTGCTTAATGGGTTCTCTGAGATTCCTATGTAAGGCCACATCTAAGATATCTGGTTGATGGTCCATCCTATAAGAATAATAGGTGTACTCACTCGGTGCTGATATTGTTATACCATGGTCAGTCATGATATTGTGTAATACCACATCAGTGAAAGCAGCTATTCGGTGATGGATCTTCCTTTAATGTCAATCACGACTGCAATAAGTATGTCAGAAGGTTTCCTGGAAGGTAATTTTTACCAGAACACGTACTTCCAGTAATAAAACACCTAACCTCTGTTATAGGAGATGGTCGACTACATGTGTGGGATGATAGATTCCACAAAATACATTAAAGTACTGAAGAATAAAATGTAGCCTAGTGCAAAAAAATTGTTTGTAGAAGAACAGTTTATTTTCCAGAATCACAATTCACCTCGCCACAGCCCAAAATGGTTCAACATTGGATCTTGACCAATAAAGTCGATAGAATGGATTGACCATCACAATCCCTACACCTTAATCCAATCGAAAAGTTATAGCGAAGGATGGCTAATATCATTTTCAAGACACAACCGACAAAAAAATTGATTTAATCGAAGCCCTTAGCAATGGCTACTTTTACTGCTTCTTCAAGGAAAAACTTGGAAAACTGATAAAGCCCATCCCAAATAGATGCAAAATAGTTTCAAGAACAAGGGCTGGTCTATAAAGTGTTGAATTGGTCTAAGTATGTTTTGTAGGGGTCGCGGTGGTCTAGTGTGCAAGTCTAGTGCAAGAACGCATTGGCCACTCGAGGTCAGAGTAAATGCAGTCGCTGCGTTGGGGCGATAGAATCCCGACTGGGGCGACCGCATTTGCTTAGTTCTTAGTTAATTTTAGGGTGCATGTTGCATGAATGTTTACTATGTAAGGGACGCCCGCACCCCCCTGAAGTAATGCGAAAGCGGTTCCGGAGGGGGGGGACGGTAGTACGAATGTGTGAGAAAATAAAAAAATAATAAAAAAAAATAATAAAAAAAAAGTATGTTTTGTAATACCGCAGATTTAACTTAAATTACAATCATAATCTGTATGTAATTTTGATTAAATATTTTTCTTTAACAAGCAAATATTTAACCTGCTAGTTTTACTATATTACTGTGTTTGAATACATGTGTAATTCAAGGTTTTCCTAATTCCGCAGGTGAAACAAGACTGTTTTATTGTAAATATTTGTATGTATTCCATGAAAACGCAATTTTTGTACATTCAGAAAATATTAAATAATTGTTCTTAAACGAACGGAAATTCTTATATAGATTGTATTTTTATTCGAGAAAATTTTAAGAAATATGTTATAAAATATTTCTAAAAGACAAGAAAATAAACATAAATTTATATGGGAAAATTTACATTCTTCCATAAAGAAAAACAGAAACAACCACATATATTCATACATTTGCCTAACTTTGATTTTAATTGTAGAACATAGTATCCCGCATTTATCTTTTGCCAGATCCTGTATATAACGAGCCCCATATCACGTACAGGTGTAATAGATAACTCAATAACTAGTAATTTAAATTGCCTGCAATGACTCAACCCGATTAATTTTGTTTGTTAGGCACTCAAATTACTCATAACCTTTGTTAACTAATAATAGGGGTTGTTGGGCAATAAAGGTTAATAAATCTGGCATTGCTAACGACCCCAGGGAGCTGTAAATAAATGTTTGGACAACAATTACAGTCAGCTACAGAGAGACTTTTACCGATTCCAAACTTCATTTTGTACACTAAAATAATTTCCTAGCAATTACTTGTTGTCATTAATATTACTTGCTTGTGTATATTTTAGAGTTCCTCACAACCCTTGTTAATTTTAAAGTCTGAAAGGTATTGCAAATAAAATTACTACCTAAACAATTTCAGCGCCTAGAGGCTCAATTTAAAGGGAGCAAATTTAAAACGTAAAACATCTGTTAATGAAGCAAATCGTTTAAAAGTTTTGCTGTATGGGAAACCTGTTACTTTACATCTTACGTCTTAATTATGCTGTAGTGCAAAATTCCTCTCGTGTAAGCGGAGTTTCTTAAAATTTAAATAGAGCTTTCGTCTTTATTTCTGGAACGTTTGTTCGGAATCGGAATTTCAATACACTTAATTCACCTAGAAATAAATACGTGCATTATATTGGTTTAATTAAATTCCATACAATGTATTGTAATTTATTGGTATGAATTTAGATTGCCGGGAAGCAAATAGAACACAATAGAGAACCCTTACAATTGAGAGGGTGAGATGAGGCGGGAAATACACGCCCAAAATGGGTAAATAAATCTTTGTAACTGTATAATAACTAAACAATGTAAATTTTAGTGTTAAACTACTCACACTACTATAAACTCATTACTTTCTACAATCTCAAATTAAAAAAAACATTACAGGTCTGTACAGATATTAATTTGAAAATTGAAATATTGTAACATAAAACGGGGACTTCCTGTAACAATTATACCAAGGAAATAGACGGGTATTGCTAACACTTGCAAGTTTCAGAAATGTCATTCTCAATATAACAAACCCTTGAAAAGTTACACGAGAAAAGAAAATCCAATTGTTTGCGATGTTCTGAAACAACATGTTTTGTGTGGTGTGTAGTAAGTAGCACTTTCTTTGTGAAATGGGCAGTGGTTTACAAATGTAAAAAGCAAAAAGTTGCATAAGTTGATCTTCGTGTTTCTTTCCAGGACGTGAAAATTCGAATCGACAAGTCTGTTGAATGCTGGAAATACGATGGCCGCGTATTGTTTGCGCACGTTAGAACTGAATATATTTAGTGTACACTGTGGAGGAATTAACCATTTCTGACTCCCCTTGGAATCCCTAAAGATTTATTAATTACAGTATGCTTGCGTGAAACCTATTACAAACCATGGCCAATTCATTATATTTCTCATATAACGTATTGCTGATATGCTGGCATAGAATTTTTAATCTAACTTCTCGTTTCATGCAATAAATCGTATTATAATACTAAACCACAATTATTGGGGAATCTATTTCACGTAAACATTCTATAAACAGCAAATTTGTAAATATGGATTATGGAATTTAACGAGTATAAGCGGATTAACTTTTTAAACTAGTTAAATCTAACTGTGCTTATTAGTTCAATCAAATATAGAATCATCAACGTTTGTGATAGCCTGGTCGCGGAAAATAATACGTTCTTCTTTACTTAAGTTATACAGTTTATTTCAATCACTATAACTATGCAACAAGAGAAGGAAAGCTAGATCGCATAACCACAAAACTGATTAGAACATCTTCAAGGAGAGTTTTGATCGAACCTTTACCGAGTGCGGATGATTTGGTTTGTTCGATACAGTGTTCTTTAGTGCATTGATAATTATTAGTAACACTTTCAGTTAAACGTACTAATGAATCGTCCAATGAGAGCAGTAGTAAGCGATATGTGCCTGATGCTAATCAACTCATAACACAAGACAGGTATTATTTGCCGCTCAAAAATTCAGAAAACTTGCAAGAGATACCAAGTGTTTCTAAAAATAGCAATAACCAAAACGACAATTCTACTCCAAATAAGATCCTCCCAATCTACATTCCAGAAGCAGTCAACTACCAAAGAGCAATAGAAGATATCAGAAGCAACATAAAAGGAGACTCAAATTAAAGTTATTCAATTAAGAATTAACTTAAGCAACATTGAACAGTTTCGCCAACTAACAACCCTTTATAACGAACAAAATATCAAATATTTCACATACCAGATTCCCGATAAAGAAATCCTTTCAGTAATTCTGCGAAATATTCCAATTTCAATATCGAATGAAGAGATAAAGCAAGAACTAACTTTCAAGGGTCAGCTTGTAAATACTGTAACTCGCTTATATAATCGCGATAAATATCCTATGCCCGTTTGTGCAATTGAACTTAAAAAGGATAATAACGCAAACAAAATCTTTGGTTTAAAGTATCTGTACTATTGTAAAGTCTCAATTGAACCTAGACGGAAATCAAGTAATTTACCCCAATGTACACGTTGTCAAAATTATGGTCACACTAAGAATTATTGCCACCTCGACCTAAGATGTGTTAAATACCAAGGACAGCATGTATAAAATCTAAAGATGACCGATCTGCATGTGTTAACTGTGGTAGCGAGCAAACTGCCAACTACAAGGGTTGTGCCCATTATAAACACCTGATAGCTAAACTTCCACGACAGAATACCTCACGATCAATACCGATAACTAAATCTAGAGCCTATACAAACAATATCATTCAAAATCGACAACAATCACCCTGGAACCAAGGAAAAACTGAAACACATACAGAAACTGCCAACAGTAAACCTAACACTATCCCCACTGCTACATCCTCAGGAAACACGCTTATTTGTATTATTAGATAGGTTAAGTGCGCCTAATTCCAGCCAGGTCTAGTAGTCAGCCACTTTTGATTAAAAAGCATAAAAATAGAAATTCCCTACTAGGTAATAATTTGTTTAATAAATGCCTTGCGAGTGCTCAGTCCCCTTTCCCGCCATAACAGTAAATTCGTAAGAATTCTAACCTAGAAATGTTGGCTAGTATAATTTAGTAAGAGTGTGCTGGTTGTTGTGGCTGAGGTTCAGTAAAGAACATTTGTCATTTTGCTTGAGTTCGGGCGTTTTGATAATAGGTTCTCAAGAGGTTATATTCACCATTATAATAAAGGTAAGTGTTTTCCTGAATAAAATACATATTAACTTAGCTTTTACAACCAACTGTTGAGGTTACAATCGCTTACTGCCCTAATATTAGTGGTGGCTGAGAATAGGTTATTCAAACTTGCAGAAAACCATTTGTCAGCCAGATGGCTGACTACTGGGTAATTCACCATGGATTCAATTTTTAACCATATTTACTTCGAAATTAGAGCCAGCTCTGCATTCACTTTTTATCTACGAAAAATCATGATCACAGCTTGTTATACCAGTAGTCAGCCACCGTTTAATGAAAGCTTTCTCAGCTGGTTGACTTTAGGACAGTGCACATTCAGTATTCAGCCACGATGAAATGGTATCATGTTTTTTTAAATTTAGGACTATGGGTCGTTACAAAAATCATGCAGTCCATCAGTATCCAGAAGAGGCACTGTCTAAAGCTTTGCAGGCAATTCGCGAAGACAATTTGGAAATTAGGCAGGCAAGTCGGAAGTTTGAGGTACCACGCGGTACGATCCAAGACAGACTTCACGGTCGCGTTAAGGAGGCTCCCCGTAAAATGGGTCCTGGTACAATTCTGACAAAGGAAGAGGAGACAGATTTGGAAGAATAGCTAATTGAGTTAGCGAAATGTGTGTTTCCACAAAAGAGACACGACCTCTTCAATAGTGTTCAGAAAATTGTATCAGAGAAAAACAAGAAAACTCCATTCAAGCACAACAGACCCGGTGAAAAATGGTATCGGGGTTTCAAAAGAAGACACCCAAAGCTAACATTACGTGAAGTGAGGGACTTACAAAGGCAAGAAGCATAATAACTGAAGAAGCAATAAAGAAATGGTTTCGTGAATTAAAAGAATTTCCTGAACAGTCTCATGCTTTAGACATTTTAGAAGATCCCTCAAGAATCTACAACGGAGATGAAACTAGTTTCAGCATGTGTCCCAAATCAGGAAAAGTGTTGGCACCGAAAGGTTACAAGAATGTTTATGAAGTGAAGATGGGAAATGAAAAAGAGACCATCACAGTGCTTTTGGTTTTTCCGGCAGATGGGAAAACAGTGACACCAATGGTTGTTTTTCCATTTGTTAGACCAAATAAAGCTATTGTGGATAGTGTACCTTCGGGCTGGTTTTTAGGAAGATCGGAAAGTGGGTGGATGAGAAGCGATACTTTCTATGAGTACATAGCAAACAGATTGCATAAATGGCTTGATGACAATAAAGTGAGAAGGTCAATATTACTGTTTGTGGATGGTCATAAATCTCATTTATCTATGGAGCTCAGCCAGTTCTGTCATAAATACGGGATAATTCTGTATGCGCTACCACCTAACACCACGCTTATAATGCAGCCCGCCGACGTCAGTGTTTTTAAACCACTAAAAAGCAGCTGGAAGAAAAGTGTCAGGGAGTGGCAAGCAAAACCCGAAAATGTAAACTGTGTGTTAACGAAATGTACGTTTTGCCCATTATTAGCACAGGTGCTTCAAGATCAGTCATTGCCAGAGACGATTAGTAACGGTTTCAGAAAATGTTGTTTGTTCCCCTTTGACCCCGAAGCTGTAGCATATTCAAAATGTATCCAGAATCGCTTAGAAAGGTTGCACCGTCAAGAAAACCCGCAGATTTCTGATATTTCAGAACAAGAATTTGAAATTACAGAAACAGTTTTGACAAAGTTAAAAGGACAACTTGCCCAGAGGGGCATAGAAAATGTACATCACATTATTGAACAATTACAGACAATAAAACAAGAATTATATCCAAGGTGTGAAACTTTTGAAGTACTAGCTGATGGTTACTCAACAAGATTGCTGACAGTGTAGTTCCAGAATCCCAGCATAGTTTTTCTGCTGCAGATATTATTGAATTTGATTTCTCTGAATTTCCAAATAATAATTTTATAGATGTAGATAATACTTACAGCAGTCAAGAGCTAATAAGTGATGAGGGCAAAAATCAAAGTGGGCAAAAGTTGACTTGAATTAATGCTAGTGAAACCTGTTCAATTAAATCAGCCGCACTTGAAGAACGAAATAATGTTCTGATTAAACCGAAAGAAAACGAACCTGATGAATCTGAAAGAAATAATCATAAACTCAATGAAATTAATTGTTCTGAAAATGAACCAAAAATAACAGAAACTAGAACAGTAAATAACAAAATAAGGGTTTTACAGCACATTACAATAGTACCAATTGGTAACCAGAATGAGCCAAACAGCTCTGAAAATAAGGGTTCCATTCAAAATCATTTGTGTTTTGCAAATTCTATAACAACAAAAGGAAAAAGAAAAATGTAGGATCGACCATCAGCTGCAATTTCTTCTGATGCCTTCAGACAGCACCTAAATCAAAAACTGGCGATCAAAGAGAAAGCAGCAAATGAAAAGGAAAAAAGGAAACAAGAAAGGCTTGAACGTACTGCACAGAAGAATCGAGCAGCTCCAAAGAAGAAAAGGTCTAAACATGATGATATTAATGAAAATGCTGCAACCATTTCAGCGGCTTTAACTAAACAAGAAGAAGCCAGGAAAGAGAATCAAGAAAGCTACAAAGAAAATTGTATTACACCAATGGATGAGCCATTGTCAGTTAGTAAACCGAAAGAAGTATGTCCAACTTGTGACTATTACTTAGACAGTGACACAAAAAACAACGATTTGAAAAATATAGAATGCGATACGTGTGCTAAATGGTACCATTGGGAATGTACAACGTTTCAGGGCTGTACTTACGATGACATTCAAGACGAGACATTTATTTGTTCATTTTGTGTAATGAATAATTAAAAATATAATGATAATTGGATACTAGGTAACCATTGCTTGTAGAACTTTTTAATAAATAACGATACGAAATAGTTTATATGTATTTATTATCAACTATACCTACCTATCTAATTCCTTCTGATGTGGCTGACGACTAGGTTAGTAGTGGCTGACATAATATTTTTAGCGGCTGAGTATGGGAAATATCTGTTTTTTTATATATTGGTTTATTGCATTTTACACATTTTTACTAATTGCAAAACGTGTTATGAAAAGTATTGTTCAGGCTACAATAAAACTAAAATAGTTTTGTTTTGGACGATACTTGTTTAATTGACATGGTTGCAACATAAATATATGGTGAAAGTTGATGACTACCGGCGCGTTTACCCTATACTAACTTCTTATTTAGATAAAACTGAGGAATTTCTCTTATCACTGTTAACTTCAACACTTCAAAATGGCGGTAAGTAAGTCACCAGTTAGAAACAAATTAACAATTGTAAACTGGAACGCCCATGGTATTAAAGCCAAAAGATCAGAATTAATTTTTTTCTTAGCGCAACACAATGTTGGCATTGCTTGTGTAAGTGAAACCCATACACGATTAAGATTCCCAACTACTGTATATATCGGAACGATCGAAACCCCCCAACCGCCTCTGGTGGAGTGGCTATTATAGCCAAAAGGAAATTACTTCTACACGCCCTGCCAGCCTGAAAAGCCTGAAAACTTAGAAGTTATTTCAGCCATATTTCATTTACAAAATTCCCCAGCCATCAAAATATTTTGTGCATACAAGCAGCCAAATCGTAAAATCACGACTGAAGATATTGACAAAGTTTTTGATAGCAATCAACCCACACTCCTAATCGGAGATATGAATTATAAAAACGAAATCTGGGGGTGCAGAGCTAGCAATCCAAATGGTATCAAATTGCTAACCATAACAGAAAACCATGGAATAGATATAACCGCACCCAACACGCCTACCTATGATCCTTATCGGGTGAACCGTAAGCCAGACATACTGGATATCATACTTTACAAAAATCTCAGAATCTCAATTGTTCAAAATGTTCTAACTGAGCTAGACTCGGATCATCTACCGGGCCTGATTAATTTTGAGCATGTTCCACAATATCATGAACCAGCATCAAGGTTAATCCAGGGAAAAGTCAATTAGGAAAAATTTCAAGAAACCCTAGATGTAAGAATAAACTGTCCGAGTTCTACACAGTCTGAATATGATATCGATACTGAAGTCAACAATATTACCAATGCAATCGTCCACTTGATTAAAGTGGCCACAATAAAGCCGAAAACGGAATTTCCCAGAAAAATATCACTCTTCTCCCCAATCATCTACTCGAGTTAATTAAGGAGAAAAATAAAACTAGACGTCTATGGCAATCAATAACATTGCCGTTTCACAAAGCTCAACTAAACCAACTTACACCAGATTGAGGTACAATCTTGATGAACATCGAATTGAAACATATCAGCGTTACACAATGAACTACAGCCAGGCGATCCCTCTATGTGGCTGGCTACAAGGCGTATATTAAAGAACCCTCCAGCAATTGCTGAGCTCCAGATGAACAATCAGTTGTACTGTACAAATGAAGAAAAGTGCGATATCTTTGCTAACCATTTAGAAGAAGTTTTTAAAACTAAACAAGATCAACAGTTTAAACTCATTCATAATGAAATCACACTCGATGTGCAAAATAACATGCCAAAAGAATCCAGCAACCTCAAGCCTACTTCTCCTAAAGAAACCTCTTAAGAAGAGTCCTGGACTTGGACCTAATCTCTAAAGTAGTTCTTCATAACTTATCAAGAAGAGCTTTGGCCATGTTAGCTAGTTTGTTTAATGATTGTTTGAGAATAGGTTACTTTCCCAAAATATGGAAACGCACAGCAATAATATTATTCAATAAATTAGGAAAAAATCCGAAAGATCCTAGTAATTATAGGCCAACATGTTTATTGTCAACTATGTCCAAATTAGTAGAAAGAGTAATATACAATCGAATGAGTAAAATCCTGGATGATAACGATATATTACCCCGTTTTCAATTTATGTTTAAGCAATTCCACTCTACAACAGGAGGACATAGAAAAAGAATATGAAGCAAAAAAATATACAACTGTAGCATTTTTAGACATCGCTAAAGCCTTCGACAATATATGGCTAGTTGGCATGCAGTACAAACTACTTAGGACTGGTTTACCAAGTTATATAATTCGAATAGTTGTGTTGTTTCTTAATAACAGAAGTTTTATGGTAAACATTAATAATACAATGTCTCAAGTGAAACGTATCTATTACCGCTGGAGTTCCGCAGGGCTATATTTTAGGCCCTGTTCTCTTTAATATATTTGGGCATGATATTCCTGAACCTGCTGATACCTTGCTGTCCATGTTTGCAGATGATACGGCAATAGTAACTCAAAATGGAAACATTGATATTACTGCTGAACTGTTGCAAAATGCCATAAAATGCATTTCTGACTGGATGAGCAAATGGTGCATTTCAGTTAACTCCAGTAAATGTGAATTAAAAATATTTACATTACGACGACGCAAGATACCTCCAGGATTAACTGTTAAGGATCAGATTATCAATTGTAACCCAAGTGATAGCAGTGTCCAGTATTTAGGGTACTTTTGGATGCACGATTATCATGGCGGATTCACGTTAACAAAAAGATTAATGATGGCTATGCTAAATCAAAATTACTTTATCCACTCATCAACCGAAGATCAGCATTGCAAATAAAATGTGCTACGCTAATGTACCAAGCCATTATCAGACCTGGATGAATGTATGCATGTCCCATCTGGGGGTGCACTTCCAAAACTAACCTAAGAAGAATAGAATCATGTCAATCGAAAATACTTAGAATTGGAACTAATACGCCATAGTTTATTAGAAATATACAATTACACCATGAACTGCAAGTGCCCACAGTTACGGAATCTATCAAGCGGGTGAGTAAAAAACTTTATTCTAATATAATGAACTGTCCTGCTGCAAGTCATTACTCCCTGGGAACTAAAAAATTCATAAAAGACTAAAACGCAAGCTGCCGCAAGACCTCTTTCTTATTACAGATAGTGACAACAGTGATATGAGTGAATAATTTTTAAACCCCGTGTTAGTGATTATTAATGAATATAGTGCCACAGGAAGTTGATTAGCTGTCCTGTAATAATTATTGTTATAAATTACTAATGAACTAAACCAAAAAAAAACCCCCGGAGTGTTTTACTGGTTAATGAATATTAAAAAAAATCTACAAAGGAATTGTTGACGATAAAATAAACCTGTAGATACCTTTCAAAACGGCTAGCAATCTTCTCTGGAATAAAAGTATTTACACTTCCTGTGGTTCGAAGCCCACGCTAAGCCGTACTGTGGTGCGTTAGCTTGCGCAACAGAGGCATATAAGAGAAAATGGCAAAACACTCGATGAAAAAGGACTTCCTGCAAAAATTAATTATAATAATCAAAGAAATTGTCTGAGAAACAACATCCATCGTACAAAATCAAAAGAAAATGAACTTGTCTACCTAATATCAGAGATAAAATAGCAGAAAAAACAAGCCGAAGAAAAGTAAAACTCTAGAAATCCCACACAGAAAACAAACTACGAACGAGTATTCGTTTAACTATGCCAGTGGCATAGTTAAACGAATACTTAATAGAATTCAAGAGTAACTCCTTGCAATAATATTTAATAAAGTTAACATCAACTACGGATTCAGATTACGCTCTGTGGAGGTCAACTAAAAGAATAAAATAGCAGAAAGACCAAATACCACCTAGTAGGAAAACAGATGGAAGTTTAGGCAAAACAGACAAAAAAAGGCAGAAGCAGCAGGGGATGAAAGAGAAGATGAACATATTCTTGCATTTCTTCGAGCGCTTTAACCTAGGGTACCAATATAGCAACTACCACCTAATGAAGTTAGAAATATTGTTAAAAATGATTTAAATCCAAAAAAGACACCAGGATTTGATTTAATTTCGGGGCGGATAATGAAAAAATAGTCACATAGGGTCATAGTTATGTCCATCACCATGAGATACTCTATAGAAGAACGCACTTTGGCGTAAAGTACGAAGAGGAAATCAGAAAACTAGATCCAGTAACATCAAGCGTTCCCCAAGGAAGTGTTCTTGGACCACTTGTATATTTACTTCTTTCTGTATAATATTATGCCGGGTGGGACAACGATGGGGCAGGGCGAACAAGCGCGTATATTATTTAGTTAAGTTTAGGGTGCATGTTGTATGAATTTCTAGTATGTAAGGGACGCCCGCACCCCCCTGAAGCAATGCGAAACCGGTTTCGGGGGAGGGGGGGGGGTAGTGTGAATATAAAAAAATATATTATGCAGAGTATCCACGTAGTCTCCTATATTATTAAAGTTGTATAGAAACTGTAAATGCAAAAATTAATCCCAATATAGTGCGTTACAGAAACATACAGAGTGTTCGACTTGAGATGGTGTAAAGGTTTATTTTTTTTATAGAATATCTCATATTTTCAAAACTATTATATCTTCAAACATAAATAGGTTTCAAATTTTTGGTGCACACAACTCCCATATCCGAAAAATAATAAATTCCTACATTTTAATACATTACAACGGTTTAAACTAATAATATACGAGGGCAGCCTTTTAAGTTTTTACAAACCTGGAAAAGACACAAACTTTTTTGAAACAAACTGTTTCATTGCTATTCAAAATATTCGCCTTTATGATTTATACACTTCTGCATGCGTTCAAACCAATTCCCGAAACATTTTTTCAGTCTGAAGTTGGTATATCAGAAACATGGTTTTTGAAGGCTTCAACAACTTCTTGAGGTGATAAAAATCGCTGTCCACCCATTTTTTGTTTGACGTTCGGGAACACGGGGAGTGTTACTTTCATTGACCCATGGTTCTGGAAATTTTATTGAACTTTCTGAGAATCCATAAGTAGGTTAACCTTGCTCAATTTTGGGTTTAAAATTCGTAAACATTTAACTTGTAATGAAAATTATTGTTATATTTCTGGCACATTTCAGTTCCAATCTTTTTATAAGGTGTGTCAGAAATAGGTACAAATATTTAAACCAGTAATAGATTGGCTCAAGTAGAATTCAATGGTACTATTCATTTTTCAAAAATTGTTAAGGTTATTTTTTTGAATTGCAATATAGAATAAAATTTTGTTTGAGAACTGCTGATGATACATAGAAAATGCATTTAATCTGTAGAAGGTTATCACCTAATTGTAAAGGAAATCCAAAGTGGCAAACACTAAAAACTTGTCTGGCTTGTGATAACTGAATAGAAATTACTGACCTACCTAATAGTATTGGTTTGTGGCAGGTGATAAGAATTTTTTTTGCACTTCTATCTTACTCTCCTTTGCATAACATGTCTTTGAACTCAAATTGTTGTTATTATCCTGCGATACTCAAGCAATTTTTGGTCAATTCTTCAATTATCACTTTCTCATATCTTAAGGGTCCCATTGCCAAAGAAATGTTTTTTCTAGTTTGTATATATTGTAATCCACCATCGGATTTAGTATTTGTACCTATTTCTAATACACCCTATATACAAAGAAGTAGTTTAATCATCTTTACACATAATTACACTAACCAATATGTTTGTAGAGGAAAAGTATCCTGCTTAAGTAATCTTTGAAGGCATATTTTATATTCACTAATCATTATACACATTGTGGTGCATATATTGCAGACTTAAATACTAGTTTGTCACATGTAAGTGCATATATAAGTACTTTTTAAGTGCATAAACAAATTGAAATCTGACACACGTAAGTTCACATTTGATGTATAGATTATACGTTCATATTGAAGTGCATATTTAGCTTTAAATTTAAATGCATATATTCGTCTAAGTGTATATTTAGGTACACATATAAGTGTATATTTGGATTCAAATTTGACACATACAAGGGCATAGTTGACATATTTAAGTTCATTTGAAGTGCATATATACGTCATTATTTAACTACATATTTGAGTGCATAATTAAACTGAAATAACACATGTAAATGCTTAGTTGACCAGTAGGTAGACGTTCATATTTAAGTTCATATGCAAGTGTCTGTGCAGGTACATATTCACGAGCATATTTAACTTCAAATATGACATATGTAGTGCATATATAAGTTCACATTTAAGTACGTATATAAGCACACATTTAAGTGCATATTTAGACGCATATTTAAAATAAAATTTGACACAATAATCTTTTGGCATATTTACGTGCATATGTACTTACATACTTAACTACATATTTAAGTTCATATTTAACTTGAAATATGACACATATAAGTGTATATTTGACATATTGGTATACGTTCATATTTAGGTGCTTATATAAGTGTATATTTAGGCGCATAATTAAATTAAAATTTGGCACAATATGTTAAGCTTTGACATATTTAAGTGCATATATACCTACATATTTAACTACATATTTAAGTACATAATTAAATTGAAACAACAAATGTAAGTGCATATATGCCATATAAGTATACGTCCAAATTTAAGTGCATATATAAGTACCTTCTTAAGTATATGTTCACGTACATATTTAAATTCAAATGTGACACATGTTAGGACTTATTTAAGTTAATTTTTAAGTGCATATGTAAGTACATATTTAGAAGAATATTTAAATTCACATTTGGCGCAATAAGTTTATCTTTCACATATCTAAGTGCATATATAACTACATATTTAACTATATATTTAAGTTTATATTTAAATTGAAATATAACACATGTAAGTGCGTATTTGACATATATATGTTTATATTTAAGTGAGTATATAAGTACCTAGGACTGGAATGGCTTAGTGGTAAGAGAGTCAAGCTTTGGATATAATAGTCCAAACGCTTCCCGGTTCGAATTACTCCAGGGTCAGAATCTTTTTTAATTCCCTGGGTGATTGGTACTGGGTCCCGATCCCCAATTGCCATTAATGGCACTCCTAGTGTTACGATGCACTAAAGGAGTAATAAGATCATTTACACAAGAAAATAAATACACCACACACCAGGCAGGTTAAGCACTGTTACGCACCAATATGGTAACCTGCAGAGTCGGGCCCTGTTGTCCATTGCACAAACTAGTTTAGTCTTGCCTCACACCAAAGCCATGGGCCTACAAGGCCTGTGAAAGTTTTATAATATAAGTATATGTCTACCTACATATTTCAATTCAAATATGACACATGTAAGTGCATTACATAAGTTCATATTTAAATGAAAGTATAAGTACATATTTAAGTGCTTAATTAAATTGAAATATGGGACATATAAGTGAATATTTTAGATATATACGTTTATATTTAAATGCATAGGTAAATAAATACCTGTTACGTATATCAACTTGCATATTATTTAAATTCAAATATAATACGTGTAAGTGCATTATGCAAGTTTATATTTAAGTGTATATATAAATATATATGTTTA
Source organism: Limonius californicus (assembly GCA_014611495.1). Classification (NCBI taxonomy): domain Eukaryota; kingdom Metazoa; phylum Arthropoda; class Insecta; order Coleoptera; family Elateridae; genus Limonius; species Limonius californicus. The sequence continues at coordinate 25,651 of JABXWE010000059.1, forward strand.
TGTATAAGAACATATTCAAAGTCAAATTTCATAAGTTCAATCTGAGATGCTTAAGTTCGTATTTGCGTGCATATTATAACACATATTTTACAATTTGAAGTGTATTTTTTATATATACCTATGATTCAAATGTTTCAGTATATATAAATACAACCTTGATCTATTTCAGTTAGGCTACCATAAAATCAATCTGGAATATTCTGGAATACGATATTTGTGTCTGCGCGTTATTTACAAATATAATAACGTTCTACCGCCTAATAATTAACAGGTTTTGATATTTTGATACGTGCCGGTGTGCTGCTAAATTGCTTATCATATTTAAATGATCAATAACAAAACTTCGCTAGGGTTAAGCAACTGACACGTTAATGATTAGGTTAGAGATGCAAGCGTTCACCTCTCTATTTGAGCAACAGGTGTTTATATACAGAGACGAACTGTGACTTTACAGGTTAGATTCACGTTTTATTAAATTACGTATTATTCTTACACTAAAAGAGTTAAGTCAGTACAGTTTGTTCAATGACAAGAATAGAACTTAATGAATAATAAGAACCAATATAGTACTTTCACCAAAAGACAAACTGGTAGCTTCTAGCGAAAAAGACAATTGGAAAGCCAGAGAATGAGGTCGTAGAATACTGGTTAATCAAGTTGAGCAATAATTAAAAAATTGATTGTGAAGAGGTTAGAGGCAAAAGTATAGTATGCAAATTGCTGCTGCGTCTGAAATCAGAAAAGGAGCCGAGACGTCAAATTACTGAATTTTGGATGATGAAGGAAATGCTGACACGGAACGCCGAAGAAGGTAAGGTATTGTCATGGGGTTAAAGCGGGTAATATCCTCGTTGGTGACATCATGTAGCAAGGTGTAGGAGAGAAGAATACCACTCTGTTACGCGAAATTGATAACAATGGATGGGCACTAAGGTTGGTAGTGCAAAAAAGGGGTTAGGTCGTGTTTGTTAAACGCAAGCAGCAAACGTTGAAAGGAAGAGCAACATTAGTTCTAGGTAGTTTATAGAAAAGAGCCGGGGTCGACACGCTAAAGAAATAGGAAAAGAAACGTGACTGGAAGGAAAACGTAGGCAGTAGCGTATCTGTGCGGTGGGAAAACCTTATGTTGAAAAGCGATCTTTTCCTGTAATTAAAATACTTTTCTGCAGCACGAAACTACTATTAACATTTGCATAAGCAAAATAATTATATTAGGGAACTTACACACAGTAATTCAAGCAAAAATCTCAAGGGTAAGAAAAGGGACTGCACAGGCATTTGGGTCATTTATAATTCAAAGCTATGAACTTACTTTAATACGACCGAAGCATGTTCAGTGACCTTTGTTTAAAATTTTACTCTCGTGGAATTTTCGACGTGGTTTATGCATGTCTGATATTGTACGTGACTCATTCTAGGTTTATTTACAACTTTAAAATGTAACGAGGGTAGGTATTGCGTTTAATACTCATTTGTTGGACTTAACTATTAACGACCGCGTTATACGACTGTACCTGATACAAAACTAATAAAAGAAATACCGAAAGGAGATCCGGATTCTGTAAAATTGGATGCGTTGGATATCAAGCAATGCATTTTAGGTCACATGCATCCGGAGTCTGTCACTTATTTAGCAGATTTACTGATAGTTTCAGCTCCATTTACGACTTTATCGACCCGTGGTCTACCACAACGCGCTGCTGAGTGATATACAGGTTCTATTTTTGTAAGTATGTGCAGAAAGATATATACGTAGTAATTTAAAGCGAATAGAAGTATTTATCTATTAATCTCTTTGTCAAATTTATCACTTGTTTGAAAACTACGACATTCATGATAATACCAAACAATTTAGTTAACATACTAGAAAATTATACATTTTCAAACAATTTTAAAACTTTGGTAGGAAGTATATTTAATGTCACATTTCATTAAATCCTATGGTTTTTTGAAGTTTTCTTCCACCATTTCTTATCGAGCTTCAATCATAAAAAAATAAAGAGACCAATCATATTGTAGCAACTGTGCAATAAGCATGTTGGACCACTACACTAGCATCTTCTTCTTCTTCTTCCTCTTTTATTATAGGTTCACAACCTGTTTTTCTTCACCCTTCTGAAAATTTTTATGGCGAGTCTGCTGAAGGCGTTAGCCAGCTTTCAGCCCATGTTTTTGGTGGTCTTCCTGGTAGTCTCTTTCTACATTAGCTAAAAACCCAAATTACCATAATATTCTGAGAGATGTAATGGAATTTCTAAAAGAAACACGAAAAATCAGGGCGAAATGGCAACCTACAATAAACCACCTTAAAAATGCACTTAGTGAAACATTACGCCACTATTTAACACGTCTACCGAAAAACGATATTACCATCTAGAAGGTAACAAAACGGTTTAAGGGGCCACAAACGCAAGTATCACCCTTCCGCGCAGAGGACAGCTCATTAGCTAGATCCGAGAAAGAAAAACCTGATCTGTTTGAGAGACGCTTAGCTGAAAGTTTCAAGCATAATTTACAATAAATAGGCAAAGAGGTTGAAAACTGTCTAAAAACTCATCTGCAGTTTCACCACCAATAAGCAATTTCACAATCAGAGAACTTCGTAACGATATAAAGCCATTACAATATCATAAGGCTCCAGGCTATGATATTATAGCTGAAGAAATTCTCGAGAAGTTACAACAAAGAGGAAGAAAAACACTATACAATGCAATAGTTCGCTTTGCTACACTATTCAACAATGCCAATATAAAACCAATTTAAAAACAAGACATACTATTCAGCAGTGTTTCTAGATGTCAGCAAGGCGTTTGACAAGATATGGCACAATGATCTCCTCTTCAAATTAAATTATATTTTCCCATATCAATATTACTTCTTATTCAAGTGATATATGTCAATTCGCAATTCAAAAAAAAATGGAAATCCTACCTCGCAGCTTCACCCAACTACAGCTAGCGGTCCTCAAGGCAGTTGTTTGGGACGTTTTCATTGCCGACTTACCGCAAACACCGGATACACTAATTAGAACAATTTTCGTCGACACAGCTATCTTTGCCCTCAAACTGCATCAAATCTTTTACAAAGAAGCCTTAACTGGATAGAAACGTAGCGCGAAAAATAGAAGATTAGGGTTAATGGAACAAAAGCGTTCATGTGACATTTACCCCACGCAGACAACCGGTTACCATACTGAATCAGTGAAATATCTAGGTCTGCACATGAATGAAAGAGTAACATGAAAACAACATTTACCCATTTACATTTACTATATAAAACAACTGTACGTCCCATATAGATCTACGGGTGTGAACTGTGGGGATGCTCCAGTCGCTCGAACATTAATGTTATCCAGAGGTTCTAATCGAAAACTCTAAAAAGTCTTATAGATGCTTGGGACGTGTCCAACATCACCCTACACCCAGACACCAACATACCTTCTGTATAAGATATGTTATAAGATCGAGCTGGCAGACATAGGAACCGTCTTATAGGACATCCTAACGATCCGGCCTTTGGAAACAGAAAAGTAAGACTAAAGTGGCCCTGAGACCTGACGGAATAATATAACCATCCCGAAAGAATACGCGAGGCCGCGCTGACGGGTGTCTATAATTATAAACGTCAAATTAGTTCATAGAATATACTGTATTGTAAATATGTGGTAAATCTTTAACTATTTGAGCCTTTTGGCGTACCGCATTGAAGGTTGGCAACTATAACTTATCATTGAATTAGCTGATCTGTATGTGTTCGGCATATATATATTCCAATTTCGGAAACCTGTTTCCTGTAACTTAGCTGAAAATTTACAGTATTACGAAAATAGACATGGTAAATGTATGCAGAAGCTGTAGCTCTTAGACTTACAAATAGTAGGAAATTAATGTTCTTTCCAATTCAAGTTTGTAAGATTCCAGAAGTTCTCAATCATTTTTGGAGTTCTTATTAAATTAATTTTTGAATCCGAGCAGAAGATTTCCCAAAATGTTGCAGATTTTTAGATATCCAATAAAGGGCGTGTAACGAAAACAATTTAAAGTTTATTATAGTCTGAAACATATTCAAAAATAAGTTGCTGCGTTCTGCAAGTACATCGACTACGCTGGATCGTGTCGGTAAATGTAAGAATTTTTTACAAACATCCGGATATTAGCCAGTCGTATGTATTATATATTATACTGAACTTGCTACCTTCTTCAAGTGTTCGTCGATAACTTCCAACATTTTCCTTTCAGCGTTAAGGATTTCCCAAGTGTTTGTATGAATTAAGTCGAAGGGTGGCGACTAGACTCTACCGTGCATATAACTGATGTGTCCATGCGGTATGCATCCCAATTTCGGAAGCTTTTTTTACTTTTTCGGTAGCTTTTAATTTTTCGCTATAAACTTCATTGATTTAGCAAACAGGAACATTTTCAAAATACAGCATGAGATGTTTTCCGTTTTGCAAAATTTTCGACGTTTATCCGGTAAATTTAAGAACCTCTGATATTGTAACGGGTCAAAATGGTGAAAAGTGATTATTTCGTGTTAATTGCCAATTACACGAAGGTTCAACATTTTGTAGATAAATATGGTGTCAACAAACATCTGCCCGCAGACGTGAATTGGAAATCTTCCATCACATGCGGCTCCTCTAAACAAGAGTGGGGTTGCGCGCATGTCTGAAACCTAAAAATGGCCAGTATAAAACCACCATTTCAAACTCACTTTATTTCCTGACTTGTGGATTTAATCTTTAAGTCAGAAATATTCCTGGGCCCGCTCTTAAGATTATTCTTAGAAGATCCTAGTGTTGAAAATCCGATTATGAAATTAACCGTTGTAGTAAAATCCGTTTACTAATTCCGTATACTTACCCGAAAGTGAATTAAATATTTTCCAGCTTTTCGCCGTTGTTGTATTAACAAATTTAATAATTTTTCGTTTCCAGTTACAGATTCCGAAGCTGGGTGATCCAGTGGACTTCGCCAGTCGACAGCCGTTGTGGTAATTTGGCAATTTCTACCGCCGTACGAAGTCGTTTGATTTCTAGCACGTTTTGAAAGTAAGGTTGGAAAGTATAAATATTTAATCTGCTTTGCTCGTTAATTTGAGTGCCCCGTAGTCCGTTTTCCCTGTCACAGACATTTTTATCGTTGGTGTGTCGGTGTTTGAATCGATTACCATCGCTGTAGTTTCTGTTTGGAATTATTAAGCCTTGTTGAGTTGGTGTCTGAATCAACGACGTAAACAAGAATTAATAATTTCTGCTGTTTGCTAGTTGAACACCCTGTACAAGGTTTGTCGTAATAGGTGGAGGAATTTCACGCGACGTCAAATTCTTGTAGATCCCGCTTGCACATTTGAATTTCTTCGGTAAAGAACCTGTTTGAATATTTGGTACCGTAAAATTTGAAACTGAATACATACAGATTGTTGATTCTGTGGCTGTCAACTGTCGACGAAACACAGGTGAACCTATGAAAAAGGATTTGTCATTGTTTTACTCATATTTCACCTTGTTTAAAGAAAGCAAATTTTCGCAAATTGTACGTGTAAGTATAACTTGAATAGTTTACACAACACTTTCCTGAGTCCCGAATCACAATCTCCGTTCATCCGATTGCAAGGAAGTCTCTTTCTTTGCGAAAACAAAACATAACTAATTCGTTTGTTTATGTTAAAAATTAGGTTCGACAGGTCCAGCGGACATTTTAGAAACCGAAGAGCAGTCACACCTACGAGACTGGACCGAGTCGGCCCGCTGTATTGGGAGAGCGTCATCCGATCTACAAAACCAGTGGCGTGTCGAGGATTAATTTTTATTTTACATTAATTAAAATTAGAAACATACATTTAATTGGCATTTAATAAATTATTTTTCCAAGCACTTGTACTTGAATCCTGGGCAACTTAAGAGCTCAACCAGGATATAACTATTGGAGTGTTCTCGTCCCCTATAAGCAACCGGGCGAAACGTTACAATATGTAACACTGCAAGAAATCTCACATTCAAATATCTTTTAACGACTGTTTGTGAACCGCTGACTTTATAGACACTTTTCATTCTTTTATACCCAAGGGTTCAGCTAGCACAAGGATCAATTCAACATTTTTTAAAAACTTTCAGGCCTTGTTTAGTAATATTTTTCGCTTGTTTTGTGTCCATGAATATATTCCGAAATATTCGGAATATATTTTGGAGACACTCTGTGTAACACATTGAACTCTCCACTTTTTATTTTGATAAGTTACAAATTGTTTTGATAACGTAATTTGAAAGTAGTCCAATATATGCTATCATAATAGATCCGTGTGCGTGGTGGATACTCCCATTTCGAAAGCTCTTTCCGTGTTTTCGATAGCTTTAGTGTTAGTATACTTAAGCGATTACTTTAGTAAACAAATGCAATAAATCTACAGCATGCCTAAATAATTCATAAAGTTACAACTGATAAGAAATTTAAGTTCTCTGCAGTACACACTTTTATATGTTCATACGATGACAGAAGGTCTGAAATATTTTTAAGAAGTTTTAAGTTCAATTTCTTAGTCTCCTCTTATATGCTGTTCATTATCTATCCCCGCTTACCAGTCAAAATATATCCTGTATGCAAAACATCACGAAGATGAAATATTTTATAGGTATTTTATCTGCAATTAAATTTGTATGTCCGAGAAACGTAACCTTGATTACCTTGGTTTAACGTTGGGGTGTTTTGGATACCCAGTAAACTTTATTAAAAATTGTATAACGAAAACAATTTGGAACTTATTATGGTTTACAGCAATTTCAAAAATAAGTTGCTTCGTTCTGCAGATATGTCTCCGACTCCCCTGAATCGTATCCAGTAAATTTAGGAAGCTCGCCCAACCGCTGCCACCTGCCGCTACTGTATAAAGTAGGCTTACTTATTATAACTGATATATAATCCTGTAGGAAATTTTACGCTCTACGGAATTCCCTCCCAGACGTTAGGTAGAATTATTAGTTATTGGGGAATAACTTAGAAAACGCGCATTGAGCTGTTGGGGCGGTTTTACGTTTATTGCTCCCCGTAAAAAGCACTCCCTTATTTCGCTGCAACAAAAATTATTAGCTTCCGGAAGCGTAGTTTATTTTAGGTGGGTCGAGATCATTAACAAATTCCAGAAACCTTTCGTTGCTTATATCCCAGGAACCCTTGTAACTTATTCAAATACCTTCCTAGAAATCTAAACTAGATCTCAAAGGTATTATTGGTTTAGTATTTATTTTGTTTATTTTATATTCTGTTATAAATTGTTGTTCGAGTTTGGTCAACATTGAATAATCTTTACTCTAGGGTTTCTGCTTAAATATATGAATTGCATACTAGATTCATTGTAACACACCTGTTTATTTAAAACAGATCAGTGAAAACACATGGTTAAAAGAAGCTTTTGGATACGGACGTCAACAGAAAATATCGGTGCAAGAAGGAATTCACAAGACAAGATCACTTTACTATCTCCATGAAGATAATTACTCAGCCAACTGAAGGTCATTGTCATAAACCTGTTGAACATGTTCTTAAACAGCTTCCCTTCATAGATCCAATTCCTAAACAACAATATGAATTTACACAACTAAAACATTTTACATAACAACAAAATGTACAGGATCAAGAAAAAATACCTCAAGCTGTCAGCTATCGATACCAAGACTTTGATTTATATCTGTTCGTACAGTAGACTCACTAGCCTAGTATTCCTCAACAAGGAGCCTGAATTGAACATCATTTGAAAATAAAGAGCCACTAAATGCTGATATCACCATAATCTATCTTGTGATTGGATTGTTTCATTACAGCATCAGGTTTCTCACGTCTTACCTTACGGCAATGGGATCTACGTCAATTGGACGCCGTAAATTGGACGCGATCTATTGGACACGCGAGAATGGGACGCGTACGTCAACTGGACGCGTGCGTCGATTGGACACGTGCGTCAATTGGACGCCAGATAATTGGACGCGAGACAATTGGACGCGTTCATAAACTCAATATAAGTTTAATTAGAATTTGTGGGGTTGTTTACGTTTAATTAAGGTGTATTGTCAATTCGAATGCCTTTCTCTGAATTTGACAGTTAGTTTACCAGGGTCAGCGGGATTTTCCGACCCTTTGTGCGCCAGGATTAGCCGCATTATCGCAAATTTCTTAAACATTAATGAATAAGTAGACCTGCGTTTAAACTTGAACATACCATTTCACATATTCAGTTTTACTGCAGATTGCATTGCTTAAAGAGTTAAACTTTGCTAGTATTTCAAGGTATAAACATGGTGCTGCAGTTTGTAATAAGTGAACGAGGTAACAAAATGTTGTTATACGATGGTTATATCCACAAGAAAGAGAAAACCAGTGGTGAGAAAATTATATGGAAGTGTGGTAATTACAACAAGAACCATTGTCGAGGAAGAGTGCATACTTTACATGATGAAGTGATAAGAAGTGTCCCTCGCAATCATGTTGTGGATGCTGCAGAAGTTGGAGCAAAAGTGGCTGTTGCAAATATGAGGGAAATGGCCAAACAAGTAGAGGTAACTACCGAAGCTGTATTGGCAAACATGTCTTTGCAACTACCTGCAGCAGTATCGGCCCAACTACCTTCTGTTAAGGCTTTAAAACGAACAGTTCAGCGAGTAAGAACAGTTGCAGAAGCCGTTTCAGCAAACTCAAGAAGCCTGACGAGTCTTACATTTCCTGACGAATACAAAAATTTAGACGGTGAAGCGTTTTTGTTATATGATAGTGGTCCCAATGAAAACAGAATTTAGAATGAATGAACGTTGTAATCATTGGTATGCGGATGGTACGTTTACTTCAACTCCACAGCTGTTCAGTCAAATATATACCATTTATAGAGTGCAGTACAGTAATATAATTTCAACCCACATGCGCTTCTTCGAAATAAAACGGAAGGTACTTACATTCGCCTATTTCAAGCTTGAAAATTATTAACACCGAGGCTTCCATCAACATCTATCATGGTAGACTGCGAAAGAGCCTTCAGACAAGAATTTCCCGATAGCGTAAACCGTGGCTGTTTTATCCATTTTACGCAGTGTATATGGAAGCATATACAATAAGCAGGTTTGCAAGTTAGATATAGCGAAGATGCTAATTTTGCTTTACATTTGCGACACCTGGTAGCTCTGGCATTCGTTCCGGAAGAAGATGTCACTGATTCCTATGATCTGCTAATTGATAGTGAGTTTTATGTGAAAGACGAAAACTTATTGCAACCCTTAATAAATTATTTCGACGAAACACGTGGATAGGTCGCCTAGACAGAAGGCGAAGACGAAGGCAACCACTATTTCCTCTCCGTTTGTATATGCATTCATCGAAGATGATATACCACGTACAAATAATTCTGTTAGAGGGTGGCACAATAGCTCTTCTTCAATATTTGATGCTGCACATCCAAGCATATGGAAATTTGTCAATGCTCTAAAAAAAAGAAGTAAGTTTAAATCGATTGAAAATCGAGCAACTAATTGCTGGAAATCCAGCACCACCCCAAAGAAAAATGTACGGGGATATACGAAGAGGGGTTGCTGATTACGGCAATAGAACAATATTGGATTACCTGCGAGGGATTGCGCATAATTTCCAACTGCAAGTATGAGTTGAATAATTTGTGAAGGCGTTTATGATTCGTTTCTGTTTATTTTACCATTGGCTACTTTATGTTGTTTATTTTGTAATTTTGTAGACATTTATGTTTTTTTTACAAACCTTTACTAATTGCTTACTTTATAATGTTTATTTTGTAACTTTGTACTAACTATAATAAACTGCATTTTTCTACATACATTTTTTTAGAAATCTTATTTACAGACGCGTCCAATTGTCGGCGCGTCCAAAAGACGCACGTCCAAACGTCGTCGCGTCCAACTGTCGCAAGCATCCAATTGTCGCGCGTCCAATTGTCGCCCGTCCAATTGACGCGACACTACGTTAATGGTTTGAGCAAAAATTGTTTTTAAAAGAGATCAAACTATAACTCCAAAATTTAATGCAGAAGCAGTAGTATTAGTTTAGGCAACAATATATGAGTGAAGAACATAGAATAGCCAAGGAGATCAGAAGCTCTCGTTACAATATCAAGGAAAACTGGCCTCATAATGACTTTCATATATCAAGATCCAATTCCATGAGCAGTCATTCGAAAAAGTGTATCATATAAAATTGTACAATATCAAGGAAAAACTGCTTCATAATGGCTAACACGTAATGACATCCTTTTTATTAGCAGGATTTCGAAAAAGTATATCATTCAAAATAATACAATATCAATGAAAAAACTGGTGAGAATGGGTTCCACATCTTCAGATCTTATGTCTATGAAAAACTGCCTCATACTAACGTCCACGTATTGAAATCTTACCAATATATGCAATGCTTGGTAAAATCTCAGAACACCCAAAAAATATTCTACCGAATCAAGTAAAGTGTACTACGGAACACTGTTGGGTTACTTTTATATTTACATTATGTAGCGTGTTTACCAACCACGTAACACATCCGCGAATTCGTCGCTGATAATTTCACCTGAATTAAGTTGTTGAGTTACTTATAATCAGGTGTATAAAAGCCGATTATTTAATTGGCAAATACCAATAATTTTCAACAATCAGTAACTTCTACGCGGAAGAGATATACAAAATGTATCAATTTGCAGAAGGTTATGCTGCACATTATATCTAAACGCTATAACAAAATAGCTCAATCTAATATTCTCCAAAATATATGGACAAACGGCATAAGCTATGATCAGAATGTATCTGTTTAAGAACTATTTATATTTCAGAAGGTTGTAATACAAATCAGCAATAAACACATAGTACATAACACATACATATATTTCTGCATTTCATTGTGAATCAGATAGAGTTCATAAATTCGCACTGTGGTAGGCAATTGTACCCTCTTAACAGAATAAATGAATTGTAAACGTTAACCTCATTTAATCTAATTTTACTTATTTAATTCTATTTAATTTGATTTTGAATTTTGGATTTTAAATTTTAAAATTTTAAGATTTTGAAATTTAAATTTTAAATTTGAATTTTAATTTAATTCAGAGACCGCAAATTAGGTAGATCCGATATCTAACATTACGGGGTGCGGTCAAACAGAACCAGTAATATCAGAAGGTAGGAAGATACACACGGAAGACTAGATAACAGTAAACCCACGGTAATTATCAAAGACAGGAAACACAACAGGAGACAGTATTTGCGGACAAACACAAACTGACGGTACGGAAAATTCTAGGAGATGGAAACTGTTTATTCATCTCGATAGCAGATCAAAACACAGGGGGCACAGCACCGCGGGAATAGCTCGAATAGGAAGCTTTCAACTTAAGAAAAAAAAATCATGTCATATATCAGAGAAAATCTACAAAATTTCCAATTGCAACTGGAGGAAAATGTAAGATATCTGGCTCCGCGCTACAATCATCTGGCACATGCCTACGGTCCAGCACTACAAATAGAAGCCTACTTAGAAGACCTAGGGGAAAAGGAGTTTTGCGGAGGAGCCGAATCAATAGCACCAGCAGCAGGGATACTACAGGCGTCAATAGAAATGCACTACGAAGCAGGCCCGGCTTCCACACACACTCCGGTAGAAGAAAAGAAGGTCGGAAGACCATGCTACACGTGGAATATATCATTGGAGAGAGACATCCAAAACACCGGCACACCTAAAGAAACATGGGTGGACAGGGCACGAAGAAAAGAGGATATCCGAAGAGAGGTAAGAAGAGTATACGCACTGATTGAAGAATCCGAACAAGAATCGACTGAAGAAGAACAGGATAACAAAGAAGAAGAAGCAGTAAGAGGGGGGACGGGGAAAACAAAGGAGAAGGAACGAAACAAATACCAGTGGGAAAGAAAACGATGGACTCCTAGCCGACAACTGCAGAGGGGAAGGATGGAAGGAAGAATAATGGAGAGTCAACATTAAAATGAAGTGGATATAGTACGATTTGAGGTTAATATTAAGTTATTAGTTATTAGGAAACTAAGATAGGTGGAATCTGTTACATTGGAACAATAGATAGATGAGATACGAACAATGTGAAACTTTGATACCAAAGTTTATTAGGGTCAAATGCATAATCGCATAACGGTCCCGGTTACCTACTCAAAATCCCATTGATGCGTAGCTTACTAACTACCCGGTGTTGTAGCAGCGGTGCCTTGCGGTATACATTGCAGGCATGCTAACGCGGTGCAACAACCCACCCGATCCCACCCTGTCCCATAAATTCCTTCCCACCTACTAGCATGGGGTGGGCCTGGCGTAATCCAGAAGTGATCCTCGAGTCAGCTCCATGTCAGATGATGATGATGATGACACAACACATACATATATTTAATTTACGGAAATTGTTCTATGGAGAAATGTGAATTTAATTCACTCGTTAATAATATTTGGAGATATCAAAATACATAAAATTATGATTTGTTTGTTCGTATACAAAATTATAAAAAAGTCAGCTTTGAAAATTTGTGGTGGAGTCGCCACCTGCAGTCCTAGGTATTAAAAATTTTAATGGAAAACTATAAAGAAGAAAAACGAGATATTAAAACAAAAATAATGGCGCAACAGTTCATCAGACCGGAATACCCCTAATGCTCGGTAATGTAGTTAGGCAGGTTGTAACTCATAGTTATAGCTTATATTATGAACGCCTGTAAGAAATATTAGACTTGTTAGTGGCTAGTAATTTAACTGGGTGAACGGTCGCGTGATCCCCGGACACAAGGTCTTCGGAATAAGAGATATCCGGACAGAAGGTTTCCGCATGCATTTACATTTTGTATATATATACATTTATACATATTATATATATATATATATAAATATATTTTATGTGGTTGGAATTTTAAAATACTTAGAAATAGAATGTTAGTTAATTGAGCATGTTGTATGTAAAATTAGGAAAATTTTCAATTTCTTATTTACATATTTGTCTAGCGATCATCAATTGCTTATTATTTTCTTATGTGCATACACAGCGAGTGGGGAAAAATTTAGAGAAAACAGACATATAGGAATACTGAAAGAACTAGGTAAAATAGTTCAAAGAAAATATATGTTTTGTAAATACAATTAAACATAATTCAATGTAGAAATGTCCCTTAACGAAATAATGGAAATCAATACTAAGAACCGCATGAAGATGCATCGTTACATTAGTATTTCTCATTGAAATGAAAAATAATTGGATTGAGTTGAAAACTGTAATGTTTTTGACAAAGCTTCTGCAGGCCAGCAAAAAACCTTTGTCGGTTCGATTCGACGGCAAGTCCTAGTTTAGAGACCCCTACCATAGACGTTTGTAAATGGTAAATTATTGAGATTTTTCATGTAAACATTTGTACAATATGCTAACAGCTTAGTTATCTAGGGTATATATGTAGAGCATACTATCACAAACTAATTTTAAATAAATGTTATCTGAAACTTATTTCTACGTTCCACGATTTGGTTGGTAGTTACTTTACAGCATAACTAATAAGTTATATGGAGATATTGGATACAGGAATAAAGAAAGCCGGAACTCTTCGGAATAGCGGTCCGGTAAAGGATTTGGACACGGAACTCAGTTCTGTTTAAGATCAGCAGACAACAAAGAAAATAATAGTTTATGTTTCGTAAACAATTTACAACAAAAAAAGGAAACCATAATTTTCCTTGTCTTGATTTGGGAAAGTGAAAGATTTGTGGAAAGTGCAAAAACAGAGATCGTCACGCAGAGACTTCGGCTAGATTTGCTGTAAATTTTATTAACGGCATTATGACTGTTGATAAGTCATGGATATTCCAGTACGATTCCCAGACGCCAGAGCAGTGGATTGGAAAATCATCACTAAGATCGATAAATGTTCGCATAAATCCAGCCTAACCCATACTGATTGCCTTCTTTCGATACACAAGGCATGATCTATCAAAAATTTGTGCCTGAACGATAATTAGTAAATAGGGCGTTCTACTTTGAAATGATGACGTGTGCTGTGGCAATTTCGAGAAGTGTGAATACGTTCTTGTTGCATGACAACACACTTGCGCCAACTATCTTGGTGGAACGAAGAATGTAAGAAAGCAGTGCTGAATAGCAAAAAAGCATTTTACTAATACAGAACACATAAAACACAAGGAAACTTAACTATGTTTAAAAAGCTAAGAACCAAATCCAAAGTGACAGTCAAACGCAGCAAAAGAAAATCGTGGAGAGTGGAGACAAATATGGGACAACATAAGGAGAATAAATGATACAACATACAAACCACTGATAACATCATTATTAAATGAGAACAGCATCATTAGAAACTGCTGAGCTACTAGCTCCGTTTAAAAAAAAACAGGAAACGATATTCTCCATGTAGAATTCCAAAAAAAACAAGGGAGACGAAGAGAGAAACTGATATACGGACAACCCTATCAACATCCTCATCAGTGATATACCTTAGTCTTGCCCTCAAAAATAGCAGAAACTCTAGTCCACGACCTGACACTTCCTATTTTTACAACATCTACAAGCCACTGGAAAAACACATCTACTCAATACTTTTAATGAAATTTGGACTAAACAGACTTTTTGTAAAAAATTGTTTCAATCGCTCATAGTACCGACAGCCAGACCTGGAAAGGATAGAACGAATCCATTAAATTATCGTCCTATTTCTCTTATATGTAGGATGTGTAAAGTGCTAGAAAAAATTATTAACAGAAGGTTAATGTGGCACCCTAAATCCAACAACCTTCTCAATTCAGTTCAAAGCGGCTTTCGTAAGAACCTATCAACAAACGGCTGTACAGCTATTTTAGAGTAAGATCAACAAAGGCTTTCCCAACACACAACACCTTATAGCTGTTTTGACCCTTTGAAAGCCTAGGGTATGATATGTAAACAGAATAATTCAAATCCTACACGACTGCTTTGTCACAGGACTCATTCTTGCATTTATAATGAACTGTCTTCAGCAACGATATTTTCGAGTAAAAACAAGTGGGCTCAAGTCTTCCTCCTTTGTGCAAAAAATGGCGTTCCTCAAGAATCAGTTCTCAGCGTTCCTCTCTTCCTGATAGCTATGAATGACGCAGTAAACTTTATTAAACAACCAGTTATAGTAACACTTCCTGCAGATAATATGATCGTTTATGCCGACGGTAAGAATCGAACGTCAATTCGTAGCCTCCTCCAGAATACAAATAATAAATTACAGAGATGGTCAGTATTAATTTAATTTAAGAGAAATGTATACACTTCCATCGTTTCATTAGCCAGCGAATAGCCCATCATTACTTTTAAACGACAACATTATTAACTACGTGGATAACATCAAAATCTTAGGTATAAATTTCTACAAAAGACTGTCTTGGCTACCACACTTCAAATACCTAAAAGATGAATGCAGTTGAAGACTGAACATACTGAACATAATTTCCAATACTAATTGGGGAGCCGATAAAAAACTTCTGCTTAATCTATACAAAGCAATTATACGGTCGGTCAAAGATTGACTGTGACGCTATCGCATAAGCATCAGCGATGCCTCATACGCTTAAGCTAATTAATTCAATCCATCATACAGCAGTTAGAATATCCATAGGAGCATTCCGAACCAGCCCAACTTCCAGTATTTTATATGAGGCTAGAGAACCCCCTCTAGAAGTGACCGTATGCTCACCAGATACTTCTTGAACACACCTTACAAGATCATCCTTACCCCTAGGGAAGCCTAGAGCACCCAAAACTGCAACCTTTTGGCTCCCAAGGGCCTGTGTGGTTCACAGATGGCTCTAGTAACCAAGACGGCACAGGTGCAGCTGTCTATGGCGAATCACCAAGAATAAAACTTTCGTTCTCTCTCGGCAAGTTTTCCAGGCCGAAGTTTACCCTATACTGGCCTTACCCATGAAAACCTAGGAAGAGGTTTCGCAAACAAACACATCTACATTTGTTCGGACAGTCAATCAGCTCGCCAAGCCCTAAAGTCTTGCAGATTAACTTCAGAGCTAGTGCTTGACTGTCGCTTGGCTCTGATGCGACTCTGTGAACTCAACTTAGTAAAACTGCTGTACCATGTCACAGCTGCATCGATGGTAACGAAGAGGCGGACACGCTGGCCAGACAGGGCTCTAATGGGCACCCGTTTGGACCAGAACCAGTTCTCGGAATACCACAATGTAATGCAAAACTAGAAGTGAAGAAGTGGTCACCCACCCCACCCACCCAATTCGCTCAGGACTGGTCGTCGCAACAAGGACCTAGGCAGGCTACACTTTTTATCGGAGAGGAACCCCTACAAAAGTTCTAAGAGCTCCTAAAGTTTAACAAAATGCAAATAAGGATCCTAACAGGACTTCTAACGGGTCACTGTCACCTGAACGGGAACGAAACCTCTCTTCGCATAATGTGCCAATGCCTCAGACTCATAAGGCTGCGGCACAAATATCTTGGGGCTGGATTACTGGAACCGGAAGATTTATAGCGTATCCCTTTAAACTAGAGCTGGCAACCGGATTCGGATTTTCGGATATCCGGATTTTTTTACGCGAAGATCCGGATTCTGTGAAAGCTAAAAATCCGGTATTCGGATTCTCACAGAGATTCGGATTTCTCACGGAGATCCGGATTTTGGATTTATTTTTAATTTAGTTTTAATTAATTTTAAAATGAAGAACTTAGACAGCGATTTTACTGGAATACGCATATACCTACAATTTTTCTCCTATGTTTATTTGAATTAACTGCATATTCATACAAATAATTTAATAAATAAACGCACTCAGATAAATTCAGAAAACGGATTTTTGCTTAAATCTGAATATAGGATTTAAAAAAAAATCCAGATAGCGGATTATTTAGGGTAAATCCGGATACCGGATTTTACGGATATATCCGGATATCGGATTCTTCGGATAAATCCGGAAAGCGGATTTTCCGGATGAATCCGGATAGTGAATTTATCGGATAACGGATTTGCAAGACGGATTTTATCCGGATAGTTAAAATCCGGCGGATTCCGGATTATTCGGATACCGGATAATTTAAAATTCGAAATCCGGATTTTAAAATGTAACGGATTTGACAGCACTACTTTAAACCAGTTGCTAGCCTTCGCGGTGGGCACTGGGCTTTTTGGGGACGAGCCCTAACAGAATACAACAGCTAAACCCTACACTATGCCATTAATATCTCTGCCCATCCTGAAACCCCGGTGCACAACCTTATTCCATCCTGCCGTTTCAATGCACTTTTCCAGTCTAAATCCAAATTATCCCCAACCTTCACTCAGTGTTTAAACGAATTACTAATAAATTTCGAAGTTAACTTTAATCAAGTTCTCAAACACAAATCATATACCACTCTGGGTATTAACTCCATTATCTGTTGATTTAACATTAATGGCTCTTCCGAAGGGTGAAACAAACACGCCAATATTTAAAACAAAATTAAATGAAATGTGTAATAAATACCACTAATTGGAACTGAGGATTCAAAGACAGACGACGGAGTAGGAGCTGCCGTTGTAACGCCATCTCAGCCGTTCGAATTCAAAATTCCACCACTAAGCAGTATTTTTACAGGAGAAGCAACCGCAATCTTACAAGTAATGAAATTCATGAAAGAACACAAAGAACAATCAAAGTTTCTTATCCTTACCGACTCACTAGTTCAATAAAAGCCATTCAAGATGTATCATCCCCGAACTCTATAATAGAAGATATCATTCAACTTGGATCAATAATTAAAAGTGAGCATAAATTTGTGGCGATAGTATGAATACCGTCACATATCGGTATAAACGGTAACAAATTAGCAGATCGCACAGTACGTAAAGCTGCGCAATCAACACAGGCAATGCATATCAAAATAATCATACCAAACGATTTAAAAGGTATGTCCAAGAGCATTGTTTAAAATGTGGCAAAAACAGTGGGACCAATAACAAGGAAATAAACTTAGAAGCATAAAAAAATCAGTAAAACCACAGAAACACTATCACAAATTAAATATAGAAGATAATATAATTAGACATAGTCAACGGACCTACAACTACCTCCTACAAAACTCAATCTTATAATGTGTGAACATGTAACCAACAAATAACATTAGAACACGTAATCACCGAATGTACAAGATATACCGCACAGAGATCCCAACATTACGTTCCAGGTTATACGCAAGAGGCTTTGGCAAATATCGAATAAAGCTCAAACAGCATACTACAGTTTTTGAAATCTACACATTTGTATCACTAGTTATGATTTCTTGTATCAGACGCTAATGACCAACGCAGTCGAAGCGCCAAAATCATAATTTAAATAAATACACCTGCTTATTCTGCGCTGATTGTGAAGTAATTTCTTATAAAAAACGAATTTGTTGAGAATAATCACCTACGTTATCTGAATTAGTACCAGCACACTTTGTGCTCTTTCCTCGAGGAAAAACTGTTCTCAAAGAGAAACGATTTAAGGACGTTGAAGATATTAAGAAAAATTAAACGATCGAACTGGAAGCAGCTGCTTGAAACGACTTTGCTGACTGTTTTCAACAACTTTTGGTACGTTACAATTAGGGTATTATAATAAATATTACATAGATATCCAATACGTGTTACTAAAATTGTGTCTCCTTGTGTTGTGCCAATCCGGGAACTTCCTTGAACTTTAAAACCAAGCCAATTTTTTTTCTAGACCCTTAAAATCAAATATTAAACACAATCACGCTGGGTCTTTGTCTATTAGTGGATGACAAGTGTATTACAAAATATAAAATAGGACAACTATTTACTAAATCAAATACATACAAAAAATATGCAATTTATTGGACACTCCCCCATTGAAGAACCTTTTTCTTATTTGGGGAAATACTGTGGGGCCGTGAAATACTTTATTCTGTAAGCATTGTTAGTGTTTTGGGAAAGTTTGAAGACCACTGTCCTGCATAACTATGAAGCAGCAAAGTTACAGTTTATTAAAGCGTTTAGCAAAATTCTAGCTACATGCAAACGCTTTTAAGAACCCTTTCAAACTTAATAGATCAGATGTATATTACGCGGGTTTAGTAAACGTCTGCTTCGAAAACTAACCTTCCTCAAATAAACAAATACGTGTTTTGCTAGAACTACTGAAATGTTCAGCAGAGTAGTAGCATTAGTTATTTAAGAGACTTGGCGGTGGTAGGTGGGTATCTTGTGTACTATCACATAATATAAGCAGTTCCACTAATTAGCAGAGCTCCAAGTTTGAGTAAACTGTTATACACATTTACGGAACAACTTGTTTAGGCCCATTTAAAGGTTTACATGCTGTTCCGGAGTTATTAACCCATTATCACAAGGAAAACGTTTGTTTAATTGTAGTTAGGAGTTGTGTGTTTATGCATAACATCCCGAAATTAACACTGAATTTAATATACGAGGGGGTATTGATAAGTACTTAGCCTACCATATAAAACGCCCTATTTCAAAATAAAATTTTATATATTCAACATAATCTCCTCCGCAGAACGTTCATAAAGTAATTCCAAGCCATTTAAAAAAAATCTTTGTCTTGGTCTGCAAACCAGTCCTCAATGGCACATATTGCTTCGTCATATGTCGAATATCTCTAAATCCGTAGAATAGGGCGAGCGGTCAACCAATTCAAAACCAATTTCATCAATTTTTTGTAGTGCAATCAACAACTTGTGAGCAGGAGCGTTGTCTTGCAAAAAGAGCACACCTCTGGCAAGTTTTTCGCGGCGTTTTTCCACAATTTTCCTACGTAATTTAGTTAGCAACTCAATATAATATGCTCCCGTGATAGTTCTACCTACCCCGTTCCAAATAATCTATCAGAATTATCCCATCTTTGTCTCAGAAAACTGAAGCAAGAATCTTGCCAGCCGATTTTAGAACACGGAATTTTTTGGGTAGTGGAGAACCAACATGCTTCCACTGTTTGGATTGCTCTTTAGTCTCTGGGTCAGTGATGGATCCACGTTTCGTCCATAGTAACAAGCCGATCCAAATAGTCTGATTTCCTTTGATGTTGTCAAACGAACGCGCTTCTGATTAACGTTCAAACATCTTGGAACCCATTTAGCCGAAAGCTTTCTCATACCCAAGTCGTGATAAATGATGTGACATACACGTTCATAGGAAATGTGCAATGCTTCTGCAATATTCTTAGTCCCAATACGTCGATTTTCTAAAATCATATCATAAACAGAATCAATGTTTTCCGAAGTGGGCATAGAAATTGGTCTTCCAGGGCGGTGCTCCTATTTTGCATTTGATCTTTCGCTTTTATATTCCGCAATCCAGTTTTTAATGGTGACGTATGAAGGACATTGATCACCTAAGTTTTCCATCATATCAGCAAAAATTTATTTGCCCGATAACCCTTTCAAAAATAAATACTTAATAATTGACCGAAACTCGATTTTTTCAAATTCTATCTGTTTCTCAGACATGCGGTTTTCAAAAATTCACAGTTTGATCACCGTTCAACTTACGGATGTCAAACTTTGATAACTTATTTATAAAACATCGTAGTTGTAACCATAGCAACCACATTCACTTTTCTTTACTAGAAACTTTCCATGCTAACTAGATATCAATACCCCCTTGTACTATGATTGGAAATCTGCACCATGCACATACAGGGAATTTTTCTTTTTGGTATACATTGCTTATGTATACTAAAGAACGCGTCAATTACGCCTATTATGTAGGCAACCAACTATACAGGCAACTAAACCATGCTGTGACCAAAACAATTAAATTAATTTAAGGTTAAGAAATAGAATTAGTCTTTATTTAGTATCTTCCTGAGTTTTTTATATGAATATGTACAGTAAAGACAAAAAAGTGGAAATTCTAATGTGGTATCAGAATGGTAACAGCTTAAGAACTGCGAGAGACTTATTTTCACTAAAATATCCAGAAAGACCTATTCCTTGTATTCCAACCATATAAACAATTGTTAGAAAATTTAAATGAGAGGGATTGCCTAATAAATTCCCATAAAGTAAGAACTAAAAGTAATCACATTTTAACCGAAGAAATGAAATGAAATATTTTATTCTACGTTGAAGAAATCATAATTAATAGTTATAACAAAAAATAATAATTAAAAAAGTCTGCGATGGCCGGGAATCGAACACGGATCAACTGCTTGGAAGGCACCTATGATAACCATTACACGACCTTGCCGCTGATGTATTTCTGTTGTACAAAGAAAGTACAATGTTCACAGACCTTACAGAAACATCACCCTGTCGATTTTTGTATTTAACAAATAAGTCATCATTGGCGTCCTATGTACAGGGTGCAATACATATTTAATATAAACACTGCATCAACATAACCTTCATACTCAAATAATTCACTACTACAGTGACGTTTGCTTCTGATTTTTAGTTGTGGGTATAGTTGGTTGCCTACACAATAGGCGTAATTGACGCGTTCTTTTTAAAAGTATACATAGGCAACGTATACTAAAAAGAAAAATTCCCTGTATATTTTCGAAACGTTACGGGTGTTTATTCCAGAAGGGGTCTTAATTCAGTTGTAAATACATCAAAGATATAGTTTAATTTGTGCTTGCAGTGCATTGCGTTCATTTGTGAAAGTAGGACAAACCCAGTTGCATTTTGTGTGAAACAAATGTAGGTTCGCATTTAGTGAAGCTTGCATATCGAATCTACCTATGCTTTTTATTGCTTTCAATTTACACTTCTTCAGAATTCCACGTTTACGAACACGCCGACGTTTCCCTAGCGATTCGCCCTAATTCCTCGTTGTTGTATTACAGCGAAATTCCTTTTATTAGAAAACCTTTTTCCTGCTTCCATATTTCCGAAATAGTTCTCCGAAATTCGCTTGTAGTCAAAACGAGATTGATTGTTTCCCGCAGCAATAAGTAGTCGTACACACGAAAGCTGTTATTCTTATCTCCTGTTTCATTGTGAGAATTTTTGTTGGCAAGAATGATTTAAATTCTACAAGGACTCATTATGCTTTTGCCTGAAGACATTTTTCTCTTCTTACTATGAATGATGTAGGTTTGAGAAGTTTTCGTTCGAAAAAGGACATGTCCAGATACAATAGTCATGAGAAAATAACGTAATTATTACTTTTTCTTAATAATTTATCACGGATGAAACGTAAAAAATTAATCGTACGTATCTGGTTATAAATTAATTCTACTAAGAAGTATTTGCTTCTGTTTGAACTCTCGAAAACCATGTTTTAAAAATAATATTATTTAACTTATAAGAGATTGTTTTCAGACGGCTGATTAGCATGAAGGGTATAATAACCAGTACATTTACATTTAAATATGAACTCGTTACCCCATATAAATAAAAGAAATTTTTCGTAAATACAATGCTTCAAATAATGGCACATGGATATACAGTAATTGTATTGAAAGGAGACGGTGGTTCAAGTAATTAAAACTTTGTGAAACTCCAATAACTTTAGACTTCCATTGTTGACTTGGTGAATAACTTATCCGCAAAAGTATTTCTCAGCCAAGTTACTTTAGTTAGTTGAAGTTCCTACTGAAGATGGTAACTTAGTTGCCGAAACACATATTTAAGTTTTCTAAATATCGTGGTATTAAAGGGTTTACCAAAATTCTAATGCATATACAGTGGTGTCAAGAAATCCTACATCGCTTGAGGAACTTAATCAGTGTGCATATTCACACAGATATTCAAACACAGTAATATAGACAGATGGAATTTTAGCTTGTGAATGAAAAACCACTTGAAATGAAACAGCTATTCAAAATTACGAACAGTTATTATTGTAATTTAAGTTAAAATCTGCGATATTACTAATCATACTAATTAATATTAGAATAAGTTAATACTGTATCGGTCAGCCCCTGTTCTTGAAGACTAATTTTGCATCTAAACTACTCAAAAATGTATAGGGATATTATAATATAAAGCATATACATGTTTGAATTTCCCGGCTAATGGTCGTCTATTATTGATAAATAGAGCAAGCGGCAATGGTTGATGTTAAAAAACAAAAAATAATCGGATCCAGTTGGAATTGTTTAACCGTATTAGTGTCAAGTCGAGTTTGTGTGTTTGAATAACTTTTCCTGTCTTATAAGATCTTTTTTCTACATGGTTTTTTTATTCGTGTGTTACATTTGTATTTTTAATAATAAACAACAACGCAGTGAAACCATTTAACAATAGAACAACGAAATTTAGCCGTTGCTATGCACCAAAGAGGAGATCGCCAGGTCGACCTTGCTGATATGTTAGGAACCACGCAGAGCGTAATTTCACTTGCCCTTTCGTGCCTTAGGGACCTTTGGGCATCACAACATCTCGTGAGGATCGACTTGTGGTAATTAATGCAAGAAGCTACCCCTCTTCAACTGCTCGACATCTACAGTAAGTGCTCCAGAATGCCACAGGAAATCGAGTCTCCGCGGTGATCTTATAGTATGTGCTGGAATTTCTTTATGGTGGCATACTGACCTCCACATCTTTAAGGGTACACTCACGTGCCAAAGTTATGCCCAAGAGATCATTATGCACCATGTTCTGAACCACCGCAATGCTATTGGACGGGAATGTTTTGTTTTTCTTAACGACAATGCAAGGCCGCATAGTGTTCGGGTTCTTTTAGAGATGTTTCGAGATGAGGAAATAAACCATCTTGCTCTTCTTCCGCTATATCCAGACCTCAACCCCATCGAGCATGCATGGGACCTTCTGGAGAGGCAGCTGCCAGCAAGGTGCAAAGCAGTTAATACTGCCAGAAGAGGTGCCACGGGGTATTAGAATTTAATGAATTTAAGTTAAGTGGAAGGAGACAATAACGATTTTCATTATAATATTGTTACATTTCTTCTTTAACCGTACCTGTGTTGTAATTTTCACGTTCATTACTAAAAGGACGTTACATTTTGTTGTTTTGCTAGGTTTTTATTATAAATGCAATTGCTGTTGCCTTTAAGTGTCTTACACTGCAATATCTCTATTCATTGTTAAGTAGTTTATTTGGTATTGAATTTTCCAAGTTATTCCTTGTAGATGCTGTAAAACCAGCCATTGATAAGTACTTCGATTAAATCCATTTCTTTGGGCAACTCTTTCTCCGAAAAGACATTAGCTATCGTTTGCTTATCAATGGGATTCAGGTCTGGCCAATTTAGTCTATCGACTTTATTGGTCGACATCCAGGATACCTGTTTGGCTCTATGGTAAGTACACTGCCATCCAAGAAAGTAAACTTCTCTTCTCTAACCCAATATTTCCTGCTAAACAACATCTTACTTTGCAGTACTTCAATAGATTTTGTGACATTGAGCATCCCAGTCGTCGGCACGTTTGCACCCACCATAACAGAGATTGGATGATTTATTGTTGGAAGTTCGCATTTTGATGAAAATTAGTTCCTAGGAAACCTTCTGACATACACATTTACTAAGTGGATTCATCACTGCAATAGCACCTTTCGCCACTATTATAGTGTCCACCGACGATGTTCCGTTGCCCATCGCAAACGGTTTGAATCTGTTTTTCGGAAACTAGTGATTTCTTGCGTGTTCTACATCCTCGGAGTCCAAAATAAAGAAGTCTTCTGCTTACGGCAGATATACGCAAAGTAACAGCATTATATTCCGACCATAAGTGGGACAGTTCTGTGGGATTCAAGCTCCTATATGCCACACTTTTTCTTCTTAATACAGTATCATCTATAGCAGAAGTTAATTTTGGTCGGCCACTGCGGGGTGTATATAATTGAAGATAAACCTCAAAATGACGGATCAAAAATAACCTCTGCTAGAGATGATACTGTATTAAGAAGAACTAGCGTGGCCGACATTAGCCTCAATTTTACATAATTGACCAAATTATGAGCAGAAGCTAATGAGTGGAGTTTGTGTACATGTACTATGTAGGAAGATTTCTTAATGTTGGACTTCTAGGATGTAAAGTACGCACGAAATCATTGCTTTCCGAGAAACAGATTTAACCGTTTTGTGATGAGCAAAGGAACATTGGCACTGTACACCAGAACAGTGGCAAGAGGTAGTGATGAATCTACTTTTAATTATCACTCTTGATACGTACCTCTGGACTTTGGAACACATGAGCACTTATCATTTTCTATATTCCAAAAGTTAAGCTAACCTCATAAAAAAGAATCAGATTGCTCTTACTGTACGTATATATACATTTAGAGCGAGAGAGGATGGCAGCATAAACGATGTCAACCATAAATTTTAAAATTCCAAGAGAGACAACTACACTTTAAATATGAATCTAAATGCATTTCTGGTAAACATATTAAAATTCAAGAAAAAAAAGCATTTAAAATAATGATAAGTTTCGTAGCCTGTGGTACCTTGTAAAAGTGAGTGACTGGATTACATGACAGACCTGGATGAATTCTAAACAGCTTCGTTCAAGGTCCTAGGCATCACCACATTGAAGTTTTCCTCTCATATCTTAAAAATAACACTATTCACTGTAACTAAAGAATTGCGTAGAACAATAACTGGACAGATTTAAGATAATGCACACTGTACGTACTACATGGTTATGTTTGCATAAAAATATACAAATATACAAAAATATAAATACATATTATAATCAAAAGCGTTCAAAAAGTGTTTTCAAGTGGAGATATATGGATATCTTTGTTACGTATAGTGAGCATATTATTAAATTTTGTTATCCTAGATAATTCTTTGTTTATATTAAATATTAATAAATAATTAATAAATATTAACAAATATTGTTATTTTCAGAAATGTAACAAAAACGCCATTGTAATGATAGCTGAACTCCTTAGGGCAGCATCAAGGTTTATCAAGCAATTCAATCGTCTTCTACCAGCTGTGAAAGACTAAGGAACTCATAGAACATCCCTGTAATGTTAAATTATGCAACCAGAAGTAAAAATTGCGTTTTAGAGTAATAAGTAATTGCGGCAACTGAACTGTGCTTAAATAAATGTAGCAAATGTTATACAATTTATGATTTCATTAAAGGCATCTGTTTTATTTTTAACAGCCAAGCTTTATACCTATTGCTGATCATTTTCTTGTACTGTACTGAAGAAGTTACCAGAAATAGGCAAGAAATTTCTGACAAAATTATTTAATGCTGCATTTAGAATAGGATACTTCCCTGACCAATGAAAGGTGGTCTGTGTAATTCCCATGCTAAAACCTGGTAAACCACCCGAACAGGTAGCCTCTTACAGACCTATAAGTCTCCTCCCACTTATCTCCAAAATTTTTGAAAAGCTGATACTATCGAGACTCAAACCGCATATCCTGAATAGCAACTGATTACCTCATCACCAATTTGGATTTCGTGCGCAGCACTCCACGGTTGAACAAGTGCACAGACTTGTTGATAAAACTTACAAAACATTAGAATCTAAGAGATACTGTTCTGCTGCGTTTCTCGACATTAGCCAGGCCTTTGACAAGGTCTGGCACGAAGGTCTATTATTTAAAATAAAAAGTGTATTCCCAACCGAGCTGTATCAGGTTCTAAAGTCATATCTAACTGACAGAAAATTTCTGGTAAGAATGTTTGATGAGACCACCACACTATTTCGAGTAAATTCATGGGTAGCGCAGGGCAGTGTCCTGGGACCATTCCTATATTTACTATACACTACGGATATCCCTACAACAAGAGCCACAGCAATAGCTACCTACGCTGATGACACAGCGACCCACTCAGACTCCACAATTGCATCCCACAATCTGCAAACCCACCTAAGAGTAGTACAAAACTGGCTCAAGAAATGGCGTATCAGGGCCAATGAGTCCAAGTCCTCCCATGTCACCTTTACACTGAGACGAGGAACCTGTTCTCCTGTAACACTGAATGACCAACATATACCAAAAAGTGACACTGTTAAATACTTGGGAATCCACCTGGATCGTCGATTTACCTGGAGACACCATGTATGGGCCAAAAGAAAGCAATTAGGATTAAAATACAGACAAATGTACTGGTTACTGGGTAGGTGATCACAACTATCAATAGATAACAAAGTCCTTCTCTATAATGCAATTTTGAGACCAATCTAGGCTTATGGTGTGCAGCTATAGGGTTCAGCAGCCAACACTACTATTGACATAATCAGAAATTCGAGTTAAAAGTTCTTCGTCAGATCGTGAGCGCCCCATGGTACGTCCCAAACAAAGTCATCAGGAGAGATCTTAGAATAAGTCCAGGAAGTGAAATAATTGCAAAGCAAAATGTTTCTTATCATGACAGACTCAGTGTACACCCGAACACTTTAGCTAGTGACTTAGCAGTTATCGATAACGGTGAATTTCGAAGACTAAAGAGGTATACACCCTCGGACCTACAAAATAGATATACTTAGTACATTGTATAATGTAATGGCCAGTTAAGGTATAGTTAAGTTCTTAGGTTAAATCCATTTGATCATAACAAGTCCATCATAGGATAACGTATAAAGAGCAATTACCATTGAATAATTCCTCACGTGTCATACACATATATTCATAGCATTTACTGAGTGATACATTATAATGGCAGATTGTAAATTCGTGGCTAACAAATAAAAAGAAAAAATTTTTCTTGTACTTTAACAAAGGAAACCTGATTGTGTTTTAGTTGAGGGTTTGTAAGCAATATGTACTCCTGAATAAATGCATTGTTTTCTATTTAGGTACAATATTTCTAGATACCTTTTTACTAAAACGCCATAAATAATTATTACAACACTAAAATTTGCGGACATAGGTATAAGTAAATTGTAAAAGTGCTTGTTCTTCTAGAAATTCGTGTTCTATGAATATGCAAGTTTGTAATAGTAATTATTTAATTAATTATAAGTATTTTTGTAATGTAAGTAAATAATTGTCTTTAATTCATTCAATAAATATCTTTCATTGCATTTTCTATTTTCTTATCTTACCAGAAAGCGAAAGTACTCGCGTATTTTGCATATATGTGTATAGTATTCTTAAATCTCTTCATATTTTCTCTAGAAAAGGTGCATATATATATGCGAATATTTTTCACAATATCTTTGAATATATTTAGCGATCTAATCATATATGTATATGAGTGAGGCGCTATATTTCTCGCATTCTGTCTGCATAACAAACTACATATAATGAATAGCTTTTTCAAAATGAAGGAAAATAGAAAGTGGATATGGATGAGTCCAGATGGTGTCACCAAAAACGGGATAGACTTTATAATTACAGATAGAAAAATTAAACAAAACATTGAAATCTTAAATAAATTCTCCATCGGAATTGACCATCGGTTGGTGAGAACTACAATAGCTATCAACCTTAAACGCGAAACAGATACTCTTATCAAAAAGCAGACTATAGGTAAAAGTTGGACAAAAGTTGAAAAATCACAGGAATGATAGAAGAAAGACTACTTCAGATAGAGGACAGAAACAACATCGAAGAAACTAATGACACTCAGAAGTTTGGCACTAAGAAAAACCCGCATAATAGCCAGATTAGCGATCATACAAAATCTCTGATGAAACGACGCCGGGAAATGAACAACAAAAACTCAGAAAACTACAGAAAAATCAACAAAGAAATATCGAAGGAAGTTAGGAAAGACGTTCGAAGATATAACACCACTAAAATAACTGAAGTAATCGAGCAAAACAAAAGTCTACAGGTTTTGAGACGCCAAACAAATATAGGAACAAAAAGTATAGTCAAACTGAGAAATCATAACCAATAAATCTGAGATAGCGAAAATCACTGAAAACTTCTATCTAAATTTATATAAAAGTACAAACTCTGCAGAACCAGAAGACGTACCGTATATTAGAAACCAAGGATCGGAAAAATTGCCTGAAATCAGTTTGGATGAAATTGCAGCAGCCACAAGAAAAATGCAGAATAACATAACCCCTGGCGACGACGGGATTGTTACAGAAGCAATTAAAGAACGAGGACCAGCTATTTTTAAAGCCCTACAGTCGCTCTTTAATAAACGTCTTATAGAACAAGGAACACCTACGCTATGGGATAATGCCATCTTACCCGCATACACAAAAAAGGCGATATTACAAACCTGTCGAACTATAGACCTATTAGCCTGCTGCCACATATATACAAACTATTTACAAGAATAATAGAGAAACGTTGAGCGTAAAGCTTGATATATACCAGCCAAGAGAGCAGGCTGGATTTAGATCGGGCTTTGGTACACACGACCATTTACTAGTAGTTCAACTGTTAATAGAAAAATGCATAGAATATAATAAACCCTTCATCCTGGTGTTCGTCGAGTATGAAAAGGCGTTTGACTCGGTGGATCAACAAAAACTTTTTCGAGCCCTCTCACAGTGTCGAATAGACTCCAGATACACAAATATATTGAAATACATATACCGTCATGCAACTGCCTCTGTAAGATTACACGAAGACACAAATACATTTAAGATCGAAAAGGGAGTACGACAGGGAGATGCCATATCAGATATCACCTAAATTATTTACGACGCTGTTGGAATATACATATGTACAAAAATCTAGACTGGGAACATTGTGGAATTAACATCGATGGGGAATTACTAAATCACCTACGTTTCGCTGATGACCTCGTCCTAATCACAGATCGAATAGATGAAGCGAATACGATGTTACAAGAGCTGAAAACAGCCTCCAATGAAGTTGAACTTGTCATTAATTACTCAAAAACAAAATATATGACAAAGTTAGTTCTCAGTGACAGTATTTCGGCAGACGACGTGAAAATCGGACAAGTATATTCATATACATATTTAGGGCATGAGTTAACTATCGGTAGAGACAATCAAACCCATGAGTTGTAGAGGATAATAAACCTAGCATGGGCGGCCTACGGAAACATAAAGAACATCTTCAAGTCAGATATCCCTATATGCTTAAAAAGAAGAGTTTTTAATCAATGTATACTGCCAGTTCTGACGTATGGGGCCGAAACGCTTACACAAACTAAAAATACCATCAAGAAAATTCGAGTAGCCCAAACAGCAATGGAACGATCGATGTTGGGGATATCACTAAGAGACAGAGTACCTAACGCCACCATTAGACAAGGAACACAAGTCATTGACACAGTTACCATGATAACTAAGCTGAAGCGGAATTGAACCGGGCATGTGCAAAATGGACCGATGATGTCAAAAGAATTTCAATTAACTGGATCCAGACCGCACAAGATCGAAGTGGATTGAGAGATTTAAGGGAGGCCTATGTCCAGCAGTGAACGATTTAGGTTGGGAAAGAAGAAAGAATTATATACTATGTAGGGCGACTGGGACCTACAGCTTAACGTGGGTTCCGAGCCACGCATGTGCAGTCCATTTAATCCAAGGATAGTTTTGACTATATCTCTGGTGTTTAAGGTAAGCTTTAGCTATCTAACGCCGAAGATAGGCTACACCACCGACAGCTGAGGAACATTGATGGATGCCTATAGATCCGCCTATTAAAGTCCAAATTGCTTGAAAAATGGGTACTACAGATTAAATTACGTAAAATAGTAGGAGATTAGGGCGCTCCAAAGCTCGCAAATATTCTTTTTCCAGCGACATAACAATTTTGAAGTCATTCAAATGTAATATTGATTAATATGTACTGAAGAATACTCTTAATCAGATTTTGAATTCATCCCAATTAGTGTTCCAAGGAAACTAATCTTTAATAAATTAAATTTTAAAAAGATATACATTTGTAATATATTTTCAAAAGTACAAGTTTTTAAGTTCTACAGTAATACATGCCTCAAAGATTGTAAATTTGTAACAATCGCAAAAACACATAAATAGATATCAAGAAATTCTTGAATAATATCATAGTTACGTGAGCGAGATGCAGGAACATTAGCGATATTTCATGTTTCTTTCTGTCCGAGAAAAAATATTTCATATTTGTCGCTTTTTCTTAGTTACTGTAAATAGGATCTAACGTTTCCCGAAAATTTCTTGACAGGCATGTCACCAATTCCCATAGGATTTAAAGTATTTTATAGCTCAAAAACGTGTTTTATGCGCACATAGGGAAAATAACAAATATTTTGCTAAGCTCCCGTTGTAGGCATTTTCTCATTTTTTTCCTTCAAACGTCAACTTTAAGGATGATATGGTTTCAAATATTTGTTAGAAGCTGGAAACCTTCTTTGAACTTATTCAAGAAAATTATTAAAATAATCAATAGCTCGAAAACTAATTCTTAAATT
The DNA here is from genome assembly GCA_014611495.1 of Limonius californicus. Classification (NCBI taxonomy): domain Eukaryota; kingdom Metazoa; phylum Arthropoda; class Insecta; order Coleoptera; family Elateridae; genus Limonius; species Limonius californicus. Next base: position 56,920 of record JABXWE010000059.1, read on the forward strand.
TCTTTCATAATCGTTATGAATATTTTTTATAATAAAGTGTGTTTAATTTACATGGTTAACAATGCTGTAAGAAATGTATTTTCCTGCTCCTATGGATATCCAAGCGGCGTTTTTCTGGAACTACAAACTTCGTTCTTACAGCATAATTTAAATATGGTTGATTCTACAGGGTGTTCTGTAAACAGTGCCAGAGCATATATTTTTCCTAATGGAACTTTATGTACATATTATTTTTTTAAATTCCTCATTGATCAAGGATTAAAGTAATATACGATTATGATCGTTGATGGTTTAAAATCGACAGTTTCGCTTATATATCGAAATCGATTTTTTTACGAAATCATTACTTTCCCTATACCTACGGTATGGGGAAATAAAAATCATGTTATCCTTACCATCTGCATACTAAACAGCAACACTACAGATGAACACATAGGTAAAGTTACAAAGATAGCAATCTTATAGTAGGGAGTGATTATTTTGAATAAACCACCGCAACAACTTTAAGACAGGTTTATTTACTTGTTCTTTGAACATCCTCTATTCTTTCCAATGTTGCCAAAGAAAATTAAAAAAAAAACAACCTCCGACTTCTATAGAGGACATGAAAGATTAATTTCAGAGAATTGCAGGGCACTCATGTACGTACATTTAGAAATATATACCCTTCGCTTTGTTTAAAACGGTTTAGATTAATCAATGAACGTTTTCCTTAATTGTTATTAAATCTTTCCTAATTGTTGATAATTGAATTTGCACATTAAGTATTACAACTTAATAGATCGTTTTAGTTCGTATAAAAATTCAAGTTGATGAATTCCATTGCTTTAGATAAACACCTTGCATAATAAAATTAAGTGTTGATATTTTTACAACCTTAACAACGTTTTTATCCCTACTACATGGGAGTGGCGTAGCAAATATTTATCCGTTTGGGGGTTTCTGCTACATAACTGATTCCTAAACATTTTTGGCAGTACCGATTGTTTAGAATTTGTAACAAATAAATATGTAATAGAAATAAATTAACACCCATTTCTTGGCTAACAGCTTATATATCAAGGAAATGAATGCCAATTGTATTAACTTGATATACTGGAAGTAAAACAAGTAACGCGTCTCATAAGTTATAACATAAGAGATGGAATGATACCTCATTTTACAGCAAGATAACCTAAAGCGTCAACATGTTCTTTTACGGGGTGTTTTTACGAACGCCCTCTATATAAAGATCTCGGTTACTGTAAGAGTCAGAATATACGTTGAAATTAAGTACGTATAAGGAATGTGAGAATAGAAAGTGGAAAAGAAAATCAGATTACCTGTATTTGTTTGGAAGTGTTAGCCATAGAACACTGCCTGATGATGCCCAAATCTTTGTGTATTTTAAAATACATCTTTCGTCTGGAGACTGATGATATGTTTAATGATACTCCAAGCAAAACGTAGAGTATGGTCTCACCTAGTTATATATGCGAGCACTCTCAAAACCACATACCTTATAATTAATTAGACAGGTTTCCATAGTAAATCATTAAATCGTCATTTTTCACGAAATATTCATACGTCGCATATCATTGAATTTACAAAAACATCAGACACTAGTCTACTTAAATATGGTATTCATAATAAAAAGAAAAATTGATGAAACGGGAAAATTAGGAACGTCTGCCACCAAGTTGGAAAGTGTATTGTATTGCAATATTATTCACACTCTAATACACTATTCTCCAAAATTACAAAAATTTTGTTTTAGTAATACCGTTTTCCAATGCATGTAGACAATGGAATACTCTCTTCCATATTTTATTTGCAAAAATATCCTCTATTATGAGCAATTTGAGAGTGACATGGAGAGCAATGAAGAGCAACATCCTGGAACTCCCGTTGAATGACAGAAATCCCAACATTTAGGACAAAGGTCGGAGATATAGCAAGAGAATTAACAGAACTAAAATGGGAATAGATGAAACACGATAGATGATGCAAGAAGATACTGGATTGAATATCATGAGAACAGCGAAGAAGGTTAGAAGATCACAGACCTGATGGATAGATAATATCAGGAAGCTAACTGAAATAGTTATGAACAAATGTTCGATAGAGAGTGACCACAGAATGGACAAAGGTCGGAGATATAGCAAGAGAAATAACAGAACTAAAATGGAAATAAATGGAACACGATAGATGATGCAAAAAGATACTAGATTGAATATCATGAGAACAGCGAAGACGGTTGGAAGACTGCAGACCTGATGGATGAATAATATCAGGAAGGTAAATGGAATAGTTATGAACAAATGTTCGATAGGGAGTGGCTACAGAATGGTTATAGCAACAGTTAAAATTAACATAAAGAAAGAGAGGAAGATACTAACATCACAAACACATGCTAAGGAATGGACACACATCTAAGACCCAATACAATACCAACAATACATTGAAAGAAGCTGATCTCATCTTAATAAATTAAAAACAGAAGACGTCGACGATCTTACCAACTACCGGCCTATAAGCCTCTTATCGCATATCTACAAGTTACTCATGAGAATCATTACACAACGATTGACATCAAAGTTTGATTTCTATCAGCCAAGGGAACAGGCTGGTTTCAGAAGAGGCTACGGAACAAATGAACATTTGCCGACCGTAAAGGTTCTTATTGAGGGGTCTGTAGAGTACAATAAGCCGCTTATCCTTATTTTCATTGATTTCCAAAAGGCTTTTTATTTCATCAACAAGAAGTCCATGCGGCAGGCATTAGCAGAGTGTAGAATTGATCACCGTTACACTTCGCCCAAAAAGCATATATACAATAATGCAACATCATGTGTCAGGCTCCACCAAGATACAGACAAATTTCCTATGAAACGAGGAGTTCGCCAATGCGATAATATATCACTAAACCTTTTCACTACGCTGCTACAGGTTGCTTTCAAAAAACACAATTGGGATCGCTTAGGAGTTAACACAGATGGAGAATACCTCAACCACTTACGATTCACGGATAATATCATACTCATCGCGGATCGTCTTGATGATGCACAAAAAATGCTAGATGACTTAAATAATTCTACCAGACAAGTCGGACTAAACATCAATTTTAAAAAATTCCAATTTATGACAAACCTAGTATCCAACTCAGGTATATCGGCAGAAGGCGTCCTGTTAAAGCAGGTATCATCCTATAGATACCTAAGTCACGAGGTTAAGATTAGTAGAGATAACCAAACCCACGAAATAACCAGAAGAATAGGACTAACAAGGGCAGCTTTTGGTAAATTGGGCTACATATTTAGGTCAAGTATTCCTGTGTGTCTGAAAAGGAAGCTTTTTAAAATGTGCATCCTTCCGGTCTTGACTTATGGAGCAGAAACATTGACATTGACAAAGAAGACCCTTTCCAAAATTCAGGTCGCCCAAAGACGCATGGAGCGGTCAATACTGGGTATATCTTTAAGAGATAAGGAACCGAATACCGAAATACGACGCAGAACAGGAGTGGAAGATGCCATCAACAAAATCACCAAACTTAAGTGGAACTGCGCGGGCCACGTTGCGAGACTAACAGACTATAGATGGACCAAAAAACTATTGGAATGGCGACCAAGAGCAGACGCCTACCGAAGCAGAGGTCGCCCTTCCTCACGATGGATCGACGATATAAGGCATATTCGGGGAAACTGGATGCAGGCGGCCAAAGCAGTGGACAAATATATAGGCTGATTGACTGATTGATTGAACTGGAATAGCATGGCAGGAAAGCTCACAACGAGGAAGCATGGAAGCGAAATAAAGATACCGATATCCGTATACGGATAGAGAATGGCTACTAAAAGAAGAACTATATATCCTGCATTACAATAAGCGAGATCACTCTGTATAAAATGATATTGAAAATACAATGAGAAGAAAATTTTGATTTAGTAGTTTAACTCTAGGGGTCATTCCATAGCAAATCAACCAATGTTTGAACTTTAGATTTTAACACAATTCAAGTACTTGAAATATTAGGAGATCTCCCTAATTGCTCATGTCCAGATTCTCATGAAATATGAACATACTTACTCATAAATACTTTTGAGATATCTGGAAAACGGTTATTTTATATTTCATACAACAATTATGTGTATGTAGCCTACATTCTTTCAGGATTGGGGAAAACTTTGTAGAGGCATCTCAATGAGAACATACAAAAAAATGTTTACTTCCATTGGCACAGCTGTAATTTGCTTCAAAAATAAAGTTGCCTGTTACTTACTTCAAGTGTGCTCGTGAAAGTAAATAACTTTGGTTCTATGTCCCCATTAATAATAATATTTCGTTTAGTTGTGGTAGAAACTGTTGACGGTGTTTTCAGTGCTAGCTAGTGTTTCTTGACCTAACGACTAACACTGTATTGCCGGAACCGATGGCTTTGACGTGCCCATCATCGGTCGTTGTTTGTACTACTAACTAAACGAGCCACCCATTCTCTTGATGACTCGAGCCCGCAGTGCTTACATTTTGTAGCCGTTTGATCGGCAGCAGCAGGGTGTGGCTATGCTAAGACTGAGGTCTCACAATAATTTTTCACAACCGTGAAACCTTGTAGGCATGTTTTTTTATTTAATAATGCTAATTTTCAAAACATCTGAAGTACATTTATGCATGTTTTATGTCAAAATGACCAAAAAGCATATTGCATATATACTTAGTGACATGTAAATCGCAACACCAAGAAGGGGTAGGAATTTTTTGACCAAATTTGGCAGAAACGTTTAACTACTAAAAGGTAGCAATTGATTAAAATTTCATTCATATGGATTAAGTGATAATGGCTTATCTGACAGTTCGTTCAGATTTTCCCAACAATTTTATCAGGTGTATGTTTTGCGAGATTTTGTTCAGTTCTTTATTGTTTTCGCTTTTGATCGTCTATTTTGAGGGTGTGTTCATACCTATAGTGCGCCAACGTGGAAATTACCGCCAATTAAGCGAATTCGACAGAGGTCGTATTGCAAACCCCTTAACCGGAACCAATCCACCATCATGCACTGCTATCAGGCATGGACTAGGGAGGGTCAGGAACGTCGCGAAAGAGGAACCGGGGGGCGAAGAAGAACAAATGAGGTGCAGGACCGCCATCTTTGACTTATGGCAACAAGAGATCGATTCTCCAGTACCAGATCAATTGCCGATCAATGGTTAGCTAACGAAGGTCGTCCTGTAACCCTTCGAACGGTTTACCGCAGAATCAGAGCTTTCGGTTGCAATCCTATCGGCCACATCTTGTGTTACCACTAACAGAGTAACACCGACCGCAACGTTTGGAGTGGTGTAGGTTGCGACTGCACTGGAACCTAGAGTGACATAGGGTCGTGTTCAGTGATGATTCCCATTCTGGTTGGGGATGCATGACGGCCATATGAGGGTCAGCCGAACACGTGGGGAATGTCGCAATGTTGAATTTTCTGTTGCGAGGCATGTGCACCAAACTGTGGGGATTATGGTATGGGATGCTATAACTTATGGGAGTAGATCCCATTTGTTATTCATCCGAGGCAATATGAACGCCCAGCGATATGTGCATGAGTTGGTAGAAAAATATTATTCCATTTTTCAGCAGTTGGAAGACCCACTTTTCCAACAGAGTAATGCCCGTTCCCATATTGCAAGACGTTCTATGGACTGATTTGCAGAGGATAATGTCAATCGCTTGCCATGGCCACTCGATCTCTCGATTTTTCGCCCATCGAGCATGTTTGGGACATTATGGGGAGAAGGCTGAGGAACTTGCTGCATCTTCTGCAGACGCAGCAATCTCTACAGCACGAATTACAAGTTGCTTGGGACACAATACCTCAAGAGGAAATCAACTATCTGCTAGAATTGATGCCACGAAGAGTGGGGGAGTATGTAACTAATAGGGGGAAACCAACCCATTATTAATAAAAATTATGTTTACATTTTGTTCTTTTTGTTTAAAATTTTAATTAATTGCTACCGTTTAGTAGTTAAACGTTTCTGCCAAGTTTGGTCAAAAAATTCCTACCCCTTCTTGGTGTTGCGATTTTCATGTTACTGAGTATAATTTAAAATAATATTTAAATCATATTTTAAATAATTTACGGAAAACCTATACGTTTGTTTAAACTAAGCCCTGCAAGTTTCAGAGGGTAAAGTGCTCATAATTTCCTAAGATATCTCTTATATTAATATTTCAAGCCCCCGAACTCGTATTCTATTATTTCGCTATGAATCTCATTAAAATTACGGCAATGTGAAGGTTGCAACATTGGTTGACTTGACATGACATAATCCCTACGTGGAAGACCCAAAGTTGAAATTTGCCCGATTTACGGAAAGCCCTTTTATTTGCTATATTATGTATGTATTGTAACTGAGCGAAGTTTAGGGCTTCCTATCTATATTTTGCCTAAATGGGCTAATTCTAATCGCATCATGATTTTTAACGTGTCACACATCACAGTGGCATGAGTTACACGGCTTTACTTCTTTTCCAGTAGAAGCCGCACTTTCACTGACCTCCGTCGGACTCGAAGGCGCACCCCTTGGATCTATAGGCAAGTGCACTAACCACCAACCACCAAGATATGTTTTGGTTCATTAAGCATCGAATTATTTTGTCCACTTTGTACTCTAAAAAAACCTTTTACTATTTCTCGATTGTACTACTAAGTAATGTAGGTCACAAAACACATAAATATGAAACAAAATCATAACTTTTATAATGTTGCAAGTTGCGGAAATAAAATTGTACGTCAGTACTTCTCCTTCTGAAATCAGTGGAAGCATATTGCAATCAATTTATTTCCTCATCTTTAACACAATCACTTTTAGGCTCAACGAAGATAAAGTAATTTTTTCGCAAGCTTCATGTTATTTACTATCCACGAGGTAGTATATCGAATACTTAATTTAGTTAGAACAAAATGAAGCCGAGCTGAAAATCAATCCTGTCTAGCCGCAAATCTTACAGCAGATCAATGATAACTTAGTTTCTAGCTTCTTGTGTAGGTTGCCCAACAGAATTTTAAATTCTCAAAGGCATTGCTCAATTATATCTAATCCTGTTTCTACACGTTTCAAGTGGTGTTGAGAACGTGAGTAGCTGGATAATTAAATAGAGGGTACTTCATTTGACCAAACAGTACTTACCTTCAATCACTCTCCATTAATTGGAAATTAAACAACATCGTTCTAACGTAGAAGTGAGGATTACCTGAAAATAAAAGAATAATTTAAAATGTGCCCAATTTGTTCCAGTTTGACAAGCTTTCAACTAATCCATTGTTAGTCGTACACAATATATAGCTAATACTTGTTGGTAATGCACACTTAATAAAGTGCCATCGAAAATGATTGAAGTGCACGTAACCTCGATTTAGTCCCATTGCTATAACAAATACGTTTCGTTTTGTCCACGAATTTATTACGTTTCAATATTTACATCTCCGGAGTACATATGCGGTGCGTGCGCAGTTTGCCTGTGAAGTTTCATTTATATTGCTTTTAATTTGTGTATTCCTTGTTTCTGTTACTGTAACCGTAACGTAATAACAGTTTTTTCAAGATTAAAATGTAATTATAAAATACGCAATACAATAAAATACAGTTTAAATATTAGTCGCAGTAAACAAATGGCAACAGAAGGTTGCTCAATTTATCAAAAATTATAAGAATTATACATTTCAAAAATATCGAAGCACTAGTAAGCAATCGAAGAAAGGTCGCTAATCACAATCTTCGCCGGTAATTATTAATGATACAGATAATTTGTACCTTACCGGTGTCTACGGCTAAAGGAAGCTCTAAGGCAAGTTGACTTAGACACGGCCGACGCTTCCAAGGACAAGAATGGGAATGAAGAAAGGAGTCAGCTAGACTGACGTCACAGATTGTTGCGTGCAAGGCACGAATGGTAGCTTCAAGACGCAGCGACCGTATCAGCACACGTATTGCAGGTGTGCTTGGATTAGCAGCGATACTTTTAGACAGAACTAAATGTTACTTATCTTATCGAAGCGCTGCACTAGATCTACTTGGAAAGGCGAAGAAAATGTGACAAGGCTAGACAATGATCAACGCCACAAAGCGTGTACTGGGAACGGAAGCCTACCAAAACTTTTGAAGAAACGAAGGTAACGGGTAAATTTTAATCGTAATAACGAAAAAACAAACCACATGGCATTGCCACTGCACTGTTAATTCTGGAGGATACACACAATCCGAATTAATTTGGCGACCCTGTAATTACGAGAAGCGATAATTACACCAAACTAACTAGTGGGCGCTGTAATTTTATTCAGAAACTACACAACCGTATTCTTGCAGCGTTAAACCCAGACCCTCTTGACGCCTACCCCTGACCTGCTCTATTTACCAATGAAATGTACAGAGATAAATTAAAAAAATATAACAGTTTCAAAAACAAGAGCGCGTTAAATAAGCAGATGTAGCAGATGATATTCAACAACGGATGGATGTTACAACAAATCATTAAGATGTTTGTTTTGTCAAACATGTAATGCTCATAATATCATTTTTGTAACTAAGTTACTGAACATTTACATTGTATGTCTTTCATATTGTTCGTGTTACAAGGCTTGTAAAAAAGGTACTGCGTATGCACCCATGGTAAGTGTCGTTCAAGAGTTGTTACCCGCAGATCTTCTAAGGCGTCGACAATACTGCACGTGGTCTAACGCAAACTGCAAGAATGATATTTTTGATATGGCAAATTCAATCGATAAAGCATGGTTCCATCTAAGTGACTAAGTATAGTCCCAAAATCCAATCTTATGTAATGGCAGCGCCAACGCCTATTATTACCAGTACTTATTTCCAACCGTTAGTCAATCAACTCCACGGTTATAAACATCACCTGGGTTTTTCCAGCAAGATGGTGCAGCTGACAAGTTGAATTTACTACGGGAACATTTCGACGACAGAATAATAAAGAAATATATTTGACTACCAAGATTGTCCGACTTGGAACACTACTTTATGTTTGAACATTTTACAAAAGTTATATATGTATATGCGTTGCAGGATTCCGTAGTGAATACCGTGATTGAAATAACACCGAGGTAGTTAGTAGCCATTTTATATATATGAAACGCGGGGTTAGTGGCTGTTAAGACACTGATGGAAGACGTTTCGAGCAACTATTGTAAAAATGTGTTATGCATATTTATTTAAACTGCAATTAAATTGTGTTTTTGTTACGTACAGGTTAGCTTCTGTAATATAAATATATTTCCAAAAGTTTTTAGATAAACATTTTTTATTAACAAGTATGCCACTTTTTTGCGCCTTTTTAAGCGATAATTATAGCTAGACTAGGTCTATCTAACAATTTGTCTCTAATAATAATGTTTAACAGTGTTATGGATATATTCCCAGCGGAGCATTCCATGAATGTTGTGTTTCATTTCACTCACGTGTTTACTCTGCTTTTTGTTTTTGCACTATTCCCTTAAACAATTTCGAACGGTTTCACTCTGTTCAACCGCCGCACTTGTTGGCTGTTGTCAAGAAGTTGCAACATCTCAAAGTTTTGGTGCTGGTGGAGCCTTTCTTCGTGTTTCTTCGCAAACCGCTGAATTTCTTCAGTAACTGGGGCAATCTTTAGATTATTGTGGATGTCATCATTCCGGATGTACCACGGGGCATTAACAATGCTTCGTAGTGTTTTATTCTGGAATTTTTGTATCGTTAGTACATTGCTTTTTCTTTGGTGCATCCCCATAGTTGCACTCCGTACGTCCATACCGGTTTCAGCACTTGTTTATATAGTAACAGCTTGTTATGTAAGGATAGTTCAGAATGCCTTCCAATTAACCCACACATTTTTCTAAACTTCAGGTTGAGTTCTTCTTTTTTCTTTTTGACGTGCTCTTTCCACCTCAGTTTTGCGTCTAACGTCATACCTAGATATTTTGCATTACTTCCGTGGGGTAATGTTTTCTGATTAATCACGATAGGTAGGTGGTTGTCTTTTCTATTGGTATAGTTTACGTGCATTGATTTCGCTTCGTTCAGTTTAATTCGCCACTTCTTGGTCCAGTTGTTGACCTTATCTGTGGCAGCCTGTAATTTGTTTGCTGTTTCTTCCATGCTGTCTCCTACCGCTGTGATGGAAGTGTCGTCCCCAAAGGTTGCAATGGTAGTTTCTTCCGCATCTGGTATGTCGTTCGTATAGAGGAGGTACAGCAATGGGCCTAGTACGCTCCCTTGTGGAAATCCAGCTGATATTTCTTTTACTTCTGAGTAGCTATCTTTGTGTTTTACCCTGAAGTGTTTATTAGATATGTAGGATTTCAGTAGTTGGCTATGTTGTTTTGGCAAGCTTGTATCTATCTTATATTTCAGTCCTTCGCGCCAGACTTTATCGAACGCCTGCGCAACTTCCAGAAATATGATGGAGCAGATCTTCTTTTCTTCTACTGTTCTTTCGATTGTAGTTATGGTTCTATGAACCTGGTCAATCATTGAATGTTTGTTTCTGAATTCAAATTGATGGTTTGGGAACAGTTTCTATTCTTCGATGATCGGTTTGAATCGTTTCAAGAGTAGCTTCTCAAATAATTTCGATATCGTTGGCAGTAGCGAGATTGGTCGGTAAGACGTTTTCTCTTTTGGTGGTTTGCATTATTACCTCTGCTACCTTCCACTGCATAGATACATGTTGCAGCCGAAATGCTGCATTGATCACGTACGTTAGTTTAACAGTTATTTAATAACACTCTCTCAATTCTTTTAGAAATCCCAGAAATATTATTAATGTATATTTTTCAGATAAGAATTTCATATATCTAGGTACTGGATATCATAGATTTGGTACAGCTTGTTATATTTAAATGGTATTCAATATTACAAAAATATATTTGCTACTCCTACAGAAGTGTTTAGAACCTTCCAAAATTGATAGAGGTGATTTTTGGAGACTGTCTTTATAATTTCCAGGAAATCGTAAATGCTATATTTTTAACACATAAATATTACTGGGTAAATAATTATTTCTAAATTTCAAAAAATCCTCTTCTGACATTTGAGTGCATAAAAATCCGTCTTCTGCTTACAATCAATAAAAACCCTTAATGGTTTCTATAAATTTAATTTTATAAAACTGGTATATTCTCAATCGATTGCAGAACGCAAAACGGCTACTTTAAAATGGAATTGAAAATCTTGTTTCAAAAATGTAATTTACTCTTTTTAGAGGTGATTTCCAATCCACATTTCTTCATTAAACGCTGCTTCTGGTATAAAACAATCGGCAGTAATCACCTTTAAATATTCTAAAGGTTAAAATAAGTGTGAAATATAAATACAAAGCTATTTCATACGGCTCTCACTATGCGTTAGGGTAGGATGAAAGTATTAATGAACAAAAAAAGAACAAATTCATTAATAATTTTCTATTGAATTTACGACAGATGTTCAAAATGAAATCCGTTTGTTGTTGAACAACGTCTGATTTCTCCATTAATCTTTACCTTTATGTGTCTAGATGCCTCAACGTAATTTTCTAAATCGCACCGCTGGAATATTACGTTAAGCATTGAAGAATGGGGGAACAGAACATGTAATTTCGATTTGAAGGTTTGTTTCAATTTGTTAGTATAGAATGATTGAATGTGTTTTTCTATACCTGTAAAACATTCTTAATCGCATGGGCTTCTGCTTCTGACATATAATCTCCAAATATTAATGACTGCATTAATAGCCCACAACACTTTCCATTATTGCTTGGATTAGGTTAATAAACTAAAAATATGCTGAAGAATTTACTCAGACCATTACATTTTAGCTTCAGCTAATATAGTACTATATCTTAAAATAATTAAGACTAGAATTGGAAAAGTAATTAAATATTATATCCCAACAAGATTTATACGACATATAAACCTCAAAACAGATGATTCATACCAAATTATATACTGTTACAGAGTGGTAAATAGTATACTGCTAATTAAATAAAACATCATTGGGTTCCACAAGGAACAGTACTACGTCCTCTATTTCTTATTTTATATTGTGTTTTACATATTACAGTGTTGCACAATAGTTTTTCCGTTCAGGATAAATTATTGTTTCGAAATATGCGCAAATATAGAGAATATTCTACCAAATAGTATCTTAACGCATAATTCGACACCTAATGCACAATTATTTTTTTTGTGTAGCATAAATTATTGTATCAAAACATACGCAAACCTATAGAATATTCTATCTAATACCATTATAGCACACATTTCAAAACTCAATGTTTGATGATTTTGCTGTTAAGGATAAACTATTGTTTTGAAATATGCGCAAATGGAGAGAATATTCCATCCATTACCATCTTGACACATAATTCTAAAATCTAATGCGCAATGGTTTTTCTGTTTAGGATAAATTATTCTATCTAAATATGCGCAAATGTAGAGAACATTTCAGCAAATACAATCTTAGGGCATAATTCAAAACATCCTGCTAAATAGTTTTTTTGTTCAGGATAAATTATTGTTTCGAAATATGCGCAAATATAGAGAATATTCCATCAAATAGTGTCTTAATGTGTCGCATAATTCGACACCTAATGCACAATTAATATTTTATTTAGCATAAATTATTGTTTCGAAATATACGCAAACCTATAGAATATTCTATCTAATACCGTTATAGCACACATTTCAAAATCTAATGCTCAATGATTTTTCTGTTCAGGATAAACTATTGTTTTGAAATATGCGCAAATAGAGAGAATATTCCATCCATTACTATCTTAACGCATAATTTTAAAATCTAGTGCTCAATGGTTTTTCTGTATAGAATAAATTATTGTATCCAAAAAGTGCAATTGTAGAAAATAGAATCTTAGAGCATAATTCATAACCTACTACAAAATACATTATCTGTTCAGGATAAATTATTGTTTTGAAACATGCGCAAATGTAGAGAGAATATTGCATCCAATATCATCTTAACGCATATTTCCATACCTACCTACAGGAAAATACGATGTTTCAATGGTTTGGGCAGAAAACAAAAGTATATAAGAAAACGAAAGGGGTGAAGCAAGGATGCCTACTCTCGCCCAGACTATTCACGATGACCTTGCACAGGGTCCTCGGAAAAACAGCCTCACAACGACACCATCGCCAATCGAAGAAAACCTTACCCTGCCTAAAATTCTCGCCTATGCGGATGACCTTGTAATTATAGCGGAAGAGGAGGAAGACGCGGGGAGGCTTCTGGACATGCTGATAGCAAACTTAACAGAGGCAGGATTAGAAATAAACATCAGCAAATGCGAATTGATGGTAAGATCCCCAGACAAAGAAAGACGTAGAGGAGAAGCCGATAACACACTGAAAATAGGGAGCCGGGATCTAAAACAAACACGCAAACTCAAGTACTTAGGGGTTTATCTCCCAGACTCATTAGCAAGACCGGAGACAGTAAACCAGAGAATAACCAAAGCACACCAAGCCACACATATGATTCTTCCTCTCCTGCAACAAGACAAACTATCAAACGGAATAAAGAAGATAATATACAACTTCACTATAGCCACAACTGCTCTATACGGATTGAAAACCACCGTAATCACGAAAGCCAACAGAACAGCACTCCGAAGGATGGAAAATAAAATACTCAAACCATTTCAACTAACCACAGGTGAAGAAAACATTTCGGCGGTACAAGAAATTCTAGAAGGAAAAACAATAACAAAACGCCTCACCACAGCAAGAATTAAATACTGGGCACATATCGTAAGAATACCTGCCAACCATCCTCTACAGCAAGCGTATGCCATGCAAACAGAAGAAACGAAGATCGGAAGACCATGCTAGACGTGGAATACATCATTGGAGAGGGACATCCAAAACACCGGTATACCTAAATAGACATGGGAGGAATGGGCACGAAGAAAAGAGGATATCCGAACAGAAGCAAGAAAAATCTACGCAATAATGGAAGAATCCGATCAAGAATCGACTGAAGAAGAACAGGCTAACGGAGAAGAAGAAGAAGAAAGAGAGTGAGGAAGGGGAAAACAAAGAAGAAAAAACGAAACATGCACCAGTGGAAAGAAAACGATGGATATCTAGCTCTCAACAGCAGAGGGGAAGGTTTGGGAAAAGAAGGAAATACAATCCAGATTCGAACCTCCAACTAAGTGGTAAAATAGTTGTAATCAGTGTGATAAATATTAAGTAGTTAAATAGTTATTAGGAAACTAAGATAGGGACAATCTGTTACCTTAAAACAATAGATAGATAAGAAATACGAACAATGTAAAACTTGATACCAAAGCTATTAGGTTCAATGGCATAACCGCATAAAGACAGTTGAAATAAGTTTGGGAGTAAATATTAAGTAGTTTAATAGTTATTAGGAAATTAAGATAGGTGCAATCTGTAACCTTAGAACAATAGATAGATGTGAAATAAGAACAATGTTAAACTTTGATACCAAAGTTTATTAGGCTCAAATCGAGCGCCGGGACCTTCGGGTGCACGGCAAGAAACAGGCCAGGGAAGCAGGGCACCTCAGGGTAAACCTGCAACACGGGCCGCAGCCTCTACGAAGAGGCAGAGAACAGCGGGCGAGCCTCCTCCCGATGCAAAACCGGCATCGAAGAAGTACCGCCCACAAGTACCCTCTACTTCCTACGCCAGGGCTGTGGAGAGCTCACTGAGGGTGACCATCCTTATGGGTGGACACCCAGATGTGGTGATCTCTCAGGAATTGGAGGAGAAGATCAGAGGCGCCATCATGGAGGCACTGGATGGGGTCCCGGAAGAGGAAACCATTCCCTGCTTCCATGATACAACACTGGAGTACTGGCGATTTCCTGTGCCGACGACGGGAGCAAAGAGTGGCTGAGGAAGCTAATCTCCAGCTCCAACATAGTGGAAGGAGCGGATCTGCAAATTGTAGATTACAGCGCCATCCCAAAGCTGAAGCGTGCTTCAGTATGGATCCCGGGACCGGCAACGGAGACCGACATCGTCATCAAGCGACTGGGGCGGCAGAATGCTGACTTCAGGCCACGCTTGTGGAGGGTCTATGACCGGAAGGTGCAAACCTCCCAGAAGGGAGTTAGGCTAATTCTGGGCGTGGACGAATCCACAGCTGCTGCCCTGGAGAAATGCAGTTTCTTGCCCTTCTACGGCTTGGGCCGAGTGACCTTCCGGTTACTCGACACCAAGACGGAGAAGGCCGCGCCTCAGGCGCCAACCGTCGAATCCCCAGTGGAGGAGACAGGAAGCTCGGCTTCCACTCCGATGGAGGAGGAGAGGTAAAGGCTGTCCAGTGAGCTGCAATAACCTCTCATTCATCCAGATTAACTTGCAACACTGCATAGCAGCCTGTGGTGTTTTAAGCAGGCGGCTGTCAGTGGAACACACACATTCAGCACTTATACAGAAGCCGTGGTGCAACCAAGGCAAAGTTAAAGGGCTAAATATCAGTAAAGGGCAACTCATATACAGTTCCCCAAACGAAACCCCCAGAAATTGTATTTATGCCTCGTCGGACGTGAATATAAGTATCATGCCTAATTTTTGTTGCAGGGATCTAACAGCTGGTACCCTGACACTTAAAATGGGGATGAAGCCAAGGAGGTAGTTGTCTGCTCGGCCTACTTTCCCTACGACTCGCTGGATCCACCGCCCTCTAAAGAGCTCAGTGATCTGGTGCAACACTGTAAGGAGAAGAAAAAGGATCTCCTCATCGGATGTGATGCCAATGCTCACCACACCATATGGGGGAGCACAGGCATCAATGGAAGGGGTTCCAATCTACTGGAATACCTTTCATCCACTGACCTGGTGATTCTAAACCGAGGCAACGAACCAACTTTTGTGACACAGCGAAGAAAGGAGGTAATTGATATCACACTTTGTTCACCAAACCTCTTACAGGGCATCAAAGGATGGTCAGTATCCGATGAAGCTTCCCTGTCAGACCACCGACACATAATCTTCACACTCACATCTGCGGCCAGCTAACCTAAAGGCTACAGGAACCCAGCCAGAACGAATTGGGACTCCTACAGGAGTCCCTCAGGGCTCGCATGGGGACTGTACCTGGAAGGGTGGCTGATACAGTAGATGTTGATATAGTTGCAGATTTGTTACAACAAGCTGTAATAAGATCTTACGAAGGAAATTGTCCCCTAGTGGCGGCAAAATCAAGGAAGAACGTTCCTTGGTGGGACATTACCCTAGATCGCCATCGTAAAGAAACAAGACGTCTCTTGAATAAAGCCAAGAGAACCGAGAGTGAAACGGACTGGGAAAACTACAAACTTTCTCAGAGACGATACAAAACAGCCATACGGCAGAGAAAAAGAGAGTCATGGAAGTCGTTCTGCGAAGGGATTCAATCCCTACCCGAAGCAGCAAGACTACACAAGGCCTTAGCACGGGACCCCCAATGCAAAATGGGGCCGCTTAAACAGCCGTCGGGTGACTATACATCATCTGAGCCGGAAGCTTTAAGCTTCTTACTAGTGACCCACTTTCCTGGGGTATCAGCAACACCCAACATAGAACAGAGTGGGAACAATATCACTAATATAACCCGTGGGGACTGGCATAAGGCCAAGTCAATAGTCACACATGAAAAAGTGAAGAGGGCGATCAATTGTTTTGCTC
The DNA here is from genome assembly GCA_014611495.1 of Limonius californicus. Lineage (NCBI taxonomy): Eukaryota > Metazoa > Arthropoda > Insecta > Coleoptera > Elateridae > Limonius > Limonius californicus. The sequence goes on from JABXWE010000059.1 coordinate 73,581, forward strand.
CCTTCAAAGCAGCTGGGGACGATGGAGTCTTTCCGGCACTTCTCAGTGAAGGGTTGGAGTCTCTCATCGATACTCTCTGCAAATTATACAGAGCTAGCTTGGCTCTAGGTAACATTCCAATGGCCTGGAGGGTATCCAAGATAGTATTCTTACCAAAACCGGCGCGCGTCTCGTACGCATAACCAAAACCCTTCAGACCCATCAGCTTAACATCATTTCTATTGAAAGGATTAGAAAAGCTGGTAGACAGACACTTAAGGGACGGACCGCTGGTAAACAACCCGCTGCATCCGAACCAACATGCATATCAACCAAGAAAATCTGTGGAAACAGCACTTCATGATCTAGTGTACAGGATCCAGAAGGCGCTGCTCCACAAAGAGATAGCCCTCGGAATCTTTTTAGACATAGAGGGGGCGTTTGACAATGCCTCCTACAACTCGATGTGCGCTGCGGCAACGGAGAGGGGGTTTGACAACACGATCATAAAGTCGATCAAAAACCTGCTCCAGTCGCGAACCATCAAGGTCACCATCCACGATGGAAGTAAGACAGCCTATGCTACCAGAAGGTGCCCGCAGGGGGAGTACTCTCTCCCCTGCTGTGGAACTTGCTAGTAAACAGCTTGATCACTGACCTAAACAATCAAGGTCTTTATACTCAAAGTTACGCGGATGATGTAGTAATCTTGGCCACTGGTAAATTCCACGGGACAGTCCTAGAGATTGCTCGACATGGACTGAACACCGTAGAACGCTGGTGCAGAGAGCACCCGCTGACGGTCAACCCAACGAAGACCAAAGCAGTGCTCTTTACCAAAAGAAGGAACCTACAAGAAAGGGCCCTTACCTTATACAACACTCCCCTAACCTGGGACTCCAAAGTAAAATATCTGGGCGTCATACTTGACCAGAGACTTACTTGAAGATAACATGTAGAGGAAAGAGCAAGGAAGGCAACTGCAACCTTTTGGATTTGCAGACGTGCCTTTGGCACAACCTGGGGGTTCAAACCAAAGGTAGTACACTGGATGTACATAACCATGGTAAGACCCATCATCACGTATGCAGCGCTTATCTGGTGGAAAGGCGCAGATACACAAAGACTGGGAACAATCCTCAATCGAGTGCAGCGTTTGGCCTGTGTGGGCATTACGAGTGCACTACGAACAACACCAACAGCTGCTCTCGAGGCGCTAATAGGGCTCCCAGCACTGCCAATGGCAGTGAAGTCGGAGGCACTCCTAGCGACCTGGAGAGTAAAGCAATTAAACTTATGGAAGGACGTGGGCTATAACATGGGGCATTGCGGGATACTATTCAGTGCACCAGAGGTCTGCTGCATGGGGTAGACCGCATGGTACCAAGGTATACGTTCGACAGAAACTCCGAAATCAACATTCCCACCAAAGAGGAATGGGCAGAAAATTCCCAGGATCTACTTGCCAATACGGGACTAATCTGGTTTACAGATGGATCCAAAATGGCAGGCGGAACTGGAGCAGGCATATTTGGACAGTCCCCAAGAGTAGAACTATACTACCATTGGGGACTCATACGTCAGTGTTTCAGGCGGAAGTAGTAGCTATCTCCGAATGCGCTGATGAATGTACTCGTAGGGCATACCAAAATTTGCCCATCACGATATACTCAGACAGCCAAGCGGCTCTTAAATCGCTCAGCAATCCTAAGAAAACCTCGCGGTTGGTATTAGAATGCTGGGAAAAACTACAGGCGATGGTGCAGCGTAACGTCAGATTGACGCTGTGTTGGATACCGGGACACAGTGGGTTTGAGGGTAACGAACACGCTGATCGGCTGGCCCGGATGGGCTCCTTGGAGCACCTCTGGGGACCCGAACCAGCAGTGGGCGTACCTCAAAGCTCGATTAAGGCCACTATACAGGACAGACTGAGAAATCAGCATGTCCAAAGGTGGAAACAACAACCGTTTAGGCAAGCGAGACTTCTCATAGAAGGACCAGCCCAAAAGCAAACAGACTTCCTATTAAATCTGGGGAGGAAAGACATCAAGGCCATAGTAGGCCTCTTAACAGCCATGGCCATCTGAACAAACACCTAACCACATTGGGAATCAGAAACGATGCCCTCTGTCGGAAGTGTAAAACAGAAGAAGAAACCTCCATTCATGTACTCTGTCGGTGTACAGCGCTTGCCACTCTCAGATTCAAGGTCTCTGGGGTCTGGTTTCCAGAACCTGAGGACATTCGAAGAGCCCCACTGAGACAGATCCTGGCCTTCATCAAAAGGTCGGATCTGCTCTAATGAGGGACGCAACAGACAGGATGCACAATGGATCAAAAGGTCTGAGTGCTGCACATCTGGGCCCTGTCAATTTAGAAATAGAATAGAATAGGCTCAAATGCATAATCGCGTAACGGTCTCGGTTATGTACTCAAAAACAGCGGTGTCTTGCGGTATGCATTGCAGACATGCTAACGTTGTTCAATACCCCACCCGATCCTAGCCTATCTATTAAATTCCTACCCACCTATTCGCATGGGGTGGGCCTGGCGCAATCCATGATTGACCCTCGAGTCAGCTCCATGTCAGATGATGATGACCTAATGCACAATTATTTTTCGGTTTACCATAAATTAGTGTTTCGAAATATACGCAAATCTAGGGAATATTCTATCAATACCATTTTAGCACACATTTCGAAATCCAATGCTCAATGATTTTTCTGTTCAGGATACATTATTGTTTTGAAATATACGCACATAATTCGAAACCTAAAGCTCAATCGCATTTTTCTTTAAAATTATTGTTTCGAAACATGCGAAAATGTAGAAAAATGTCCATCCAATATCATCTTAACGCGTACTTAATTCGAAAACTGAATGCTAAAACGTGTTTCTGTTTTCGTCATCGTAGTTAGCAGAATTTCAGTAAATTAATTAGAATCGTAATTCTATTATTAATAATGTACTAAACTATACTACAGAGTTTACTTTGAACCAGTTGGAAATTAACTCGTAGACAATGCCATTTCGTACCAAAATAAAATGTATTTCAATCTATTAGTTCATTAATCCTACGACTTTAATAAACAGTTTGCTTTTCTATTGCATGATGTTTTTCTGAATTATAACCAAAACCCAGATTATAAAGATGCATGCAATTATTATTCAACTATTGAAAGGAAAGTCTTTATTCATTCAGATTCCAAATCTTACTTGTAAACATTTATGCGCAAGTCTGTTCTTTGACGTCAGGACGTATTGGCGCATGCTTAGAAGTGTTTGTGTATCCGATTTTTAATATTTAAATTTGCTTCGCAATATTTCTGCTATTAACAATTATACTCCTAAAATATTTTACGTAATCGATAATAACTGAGGTATGAATTAGTTAAACTGAAGTTTAAAAATTATGCAGAACCGTATTCTCTAATGTAGTTTTGTATGAGATTGTTTTAAAAATGCTTGCCATGAATAATAAAACGTCTACATGAATTTTTCCTATATAAATATTCTTGTGTACGATTTCAGTACATGTATACTAAAATTAACTATTTTCCATTAAATTACAAGATGGAAATGCGTCCAGAAGAAGCAATTTAGATCCTACGCAGGGGAAATATTAAATAATAAAAGTATTTCTATGGCTACAGGCAAATATTTCCGCTCCTTTGCTTAGTGATTTGATTAAATGTAACACAAGAGACTACAGTCCGACGATTGTGTTCTCGGATGGCAAGATCTTATCTCCTGTTCAGCGTCAACCAACCCTGTCTGAGGAGGTTGATTAATATTTTATATTCGCTGTTGCTCTTATAAATCAATAAAGCCCCAGAGATATTAATTATATTACTTGACTGCAGTTTTAAGCTTGTGCTTGCTTAATAAAAGCAAGAAAAGTTATAAACCGCGTAAGCAATTACTTAATATTAATCGGTCGGCGTTCTGAGTTAATTGACAACTTTATTTAATAACCCTCTAATAGAGCAAAACTGCGAAGAACTTATAAACTCTTCGGCGCTAAATTTATTTTATATTAAGCCAGTTATTTCCGTAGTCATTCGCATTTTCGAAACAGATTTATGAAATTATTTTGCCTGAATAAATTTCTTACTCAGTTTGTTAAAATATTTACTTTATGGTTTTCAATAACTAGTAGACAACAGATCCAAGATTGGAAAAGGTGAAAAAATTATCAAAAAACCATAAGTACTCATCAAAAAATTGCCAAAAGACTCTGTTACCAATTTACGTTGATGTATATTATATGTATTGCCTTTCGCATTGGCTGCAGTTCGTTTTCCAGTGTTCAGATAGACGGCCTTAAGCCCCGTAGCGTTCTGGGAAACGAAGAAAATGTAAAAAATGTATTCTAATTTTTGATTACCGGGTCGCTTTAAGATACTCTTAGAACGAAGTCAAAGTTTGACATCCATACGTTGAACGGTGATCAAATTGTGAATTTTTGAAAACAGCATGTCTGAGAAAAAGATAGAATTGGAAAAAATCGAGTTTCGATCAGTTATTAAGTATTTATTTTTGAAAGGGTTATCGGGCAAAGAAATTTTTGCTGATATGATAGAAACCTTAGGTGATCAGTGTCCTTCATACGCCACTATTAAAAACTGGGTTGCGGAATATAAAAGAGAGAGATCAAATGTAAACAGATGAACACCGCCCTGGAAGACAAATTTCTGTGACCACTTGGGAAAACATTGATTCTGTCCATGATATGATTTTAGAAAATCGACGTATTGGGATTAAGAATATTGCAGAAGCATTGCACATTTCCTATGAACATGTATGTCACATCATTCATCATGACTTAGGTATGAGAAAGCTTTCGGCCAAATGGATTCCAAGACGCTTGAACGTTAATCAGAAGCGCGTTCGATTGATAACGTCAAAGGAAATCAAACTTTTTGGATCGGCTTGTTACTAAGGACGAAACGTGGATCCAACACTATGGCCCAGACACTAAAGAGCAATCCAAACAGTGGAAGCATGTTGGTTCTCCACGACACAAAACATTCTGTGTTCAAAAATCGGCTGGCAAGATTCTTGCTTTAGTTCTCTGGGACAAAGAAGGGATAATTCTAATAGATTATTTGGAACGGGGTAGAGCTATCATGGGAGCATATTATACTGAGTTGCTAACTAAATTACGTAAGATAATTGTGGAAAAACGCCGTGGAAAACTTGCCAGAGGTGTACTCTTTTTGCAAGACAACGCTCCTGCTCACAAGTCGTTGATCGCACTGCAAAAAATTAGTGAAATTGGGTTTGAATTGGTTGACCACCCGCCCTATTCTCTGGATTTAGCACCGTGAGACTATTATTTGTTCCCAAAACTCAGAAAACGTTTGAAAGGTAAAAGATTTTCGACAAATGACGAAGCTATATGTGCCGTTGAGGAGTGGTTTGTGGACCAAGACAAAGATTTTTTAAATGGTTTAGAATTACTCTATGAGCGTTCTGCTAAAGTATAAGTCGTAAAGGAGATAATGCTTTTATTTCTTCTACAATTCACAATCTATCCAGGGACAATAAGCGAATGGTATTACATTAATGATTAAGAAGCGTGTGGTTAGTATCTTACATTAAAGATCTAATTAAGAACAATAACCTTATGATTATTAGTATGTATACTCATGCAGCTTAATTTTTATCGATTACCTGTATCTAAAGGATCACAACGTTTAAGGCGATATATTCTTTGACTATTATCTAAGAGGTTAACAGCTAGTGGGTTTGGATGAATTTGTAAGCGGGATAGATATTTGGCACTCGAACACTTAGCTTCTTGTAACACACGCGGAACGCTTAATTCGTTGTGTAGGGTTTCATTGGTCTCGAACCACGGTGCTTGTGTAATAATTCTGAGTGTCTTCGATTGGAAGCGCTGCAAAATTTCAATATTTGACGTACTCGCGGAACCCCACAGCCGGATTCCGTACGTCCACACTGGTTTAAGTATCACTTTGTACACTATAGTTTATTGGTTAGAGTCAATTGTGAATTTCTCCCTAGTAGCCTGTAGAGTTTGGAGTACTTAAGTCCTACCTGCTTACGTTTGGTGAAGATGTGATGTCTCCAGTTTAGTCGGCGGTCCAGGTGTATTTTGTTGTATCAGCTTGGGGTAGCGGTTGTACATTTAGAGGAATTCGGGCACGTCTGTCTTCGTAGAGTAAAAGTTACTTGCTGTAATTTGGTTTCGTTTACTTTAATACGCCATTTTCTTAACCATATTTGTATGTTATTCAACGTTTTCGTTTCAGAACACTTTGTAGTTTCGCTGTTGTGGATACTGGTTCCCTTCTTGTAGCTAGGATGGCAGTATCATCTGCAAATGTCGTCATGATGATGTTTACGGTTTCTGGGATCAGCGATGTATATTAGGTACAGCGTTGGCCCTAGGACGCTACCCTGAGGTACCCTGATTGTATGCAACATAGGTCTATTATCTGTTGTTGATATTTAACCATACAATACCTATTACTTAAGTACGATTGTAATACTTGGTAAAATGGTGCAGATAATTTGGACTTTAATTTATATAGCAGCCCTTGATGCCAGACCTTATCAAAGGCCTGGCTAACATCCAAGAAAGTTGCCAAGCAGTATTCTCCTCTTTCGAAAGAGTTTTTTATAGTTTCCACAAACCTGTGTATTTGTTCGACAGTGGAGTGTTGTGAGTGAAATCCGAACTGATGTTGGGGTATAATATTGAGTTCTTCGAGTACTATCTGAAGTCTTTTTAGGAATATTTTCTCGAACATCTTATACAGGATAGGCAGCAGGCTTATTGGTCGGTAAGAGATAATGTTGAATAAATAAAATTTTGTTTTGAAATATTGTGGCGTTTTATATGGTAGGCTAAGTATTCATCAATACCCCCTCGTATTATGTGTTCAATGTTTAAATATGATAGATACCATGCGGTATCTTGTTTACATTTTCGGGTTCTAACGAAGAAACTATTTGATGCAATAAATTTTATGCAACATTTTATATCGACGGTATTATAGATTTTGCATAATTAAAGGGCAAATCCGAACGATTTCAGTTAGAATTATCTTTGCCCTATAAATTTCGGAGTTATCTTGATAGCACGCCCATTCTAATTGTCAGCATGTATTTGAAAGTTGCGCAGTATTTGTAATTAGTTCCGTCAAAGCCTGAGGCAGTTAGTACTAATAGTTATATTTACACGTGTTACCGGTAATCACGTACTAATTGCTGTTCCGTTTAATTACTGCCCCAAAGATTACGGTTCAGCCGGTCACCTAGGACACGGATGATGTCGCGTTTCGACTCAAAATTATTAAATTAACCTGCCTATTTGAATCACGCAGTGCTGGCTTTCAGCTTCTTTGCTATATTTGGAACGAACAAGCATGTCTCCTGTAATATGAAATATACAGGTTGTTCGTAGTTCGTAATTATAACGCTACGATTTCTATTCCTTCAGGGAATTGGTACCACATTTTACGAAGCCCTGTAATGGAAATTAGAACACCCAAATGCAAATCAGCGCAAAGTCAACAACAACGATTACGGCCTGTTTCTTGAAGTCCAAGGAAAGTATTATCTTACATCGTAATCACACACAAAACAGTCTGCGAGACGGCTTGCCCGAAATATTGAAATGTTTGCCGATTGTTTAGTTAAAAGGCGGGCAGTTCGTCTTAGGAGCTGGTTTAACTATCATTGCGGACCGTTCGTTACCTTTCTATTTTATTAATTAGAAATTGTGTCTTGTATTTACACCGTTTGTTGCATTAATTGTTAACATCAGTAGTGGGATTGACTCATGTTTCGTACGGAAGGTAAATGTTAAAAAGGCTGAAAAATTACGTAAATCTGTATTATTTAGCACTACAGAAGCTGAAAGTTATTATCGAGACTAATGTTCATGGTGAATCGCTAGGGCTACATATGTCGGAATGGGCGAGCGTGTTGCACAAATTACAATTAACACTATACACCACTGTACAAAAAAAAACAACTTGATTTGCCCTCTTAATTAACTGATGGACCACAGTGCCCTCAGTACTGCTAATAATAACGTACAGAATGTTTTAAGCCAGTTTTTTAAGTTTCCACTGCTTGTGTTTTATTCCAAGATCGAAACCTTGCGTAAATAATGAGCTTCTTGGATAGCCATATGAAACGTGTTGATGCCACTTATATGTATGGTCCAAATTGAGGAAAAACACAACCTAATATTAAATACTGGATGAACCTCTTCTTGCACCTCTAAAAATCACCAAGATTTTGCCAAATGGGGTGCTGTTCGAGTTGCAGAATACTTCATCTGACAGAAATCTTCTCCAAAATCCTGTCTTCGCATGTGGCCAAATTCTTTACTTGAAACTGAAGACAACAATATTGAAAAGAGCTCCAAAGACGTTTTGGTTACACCACCAAACCTTCACCATCAGTACGTGTAAGTTTCAGTTTTCCTTATTTTTAATCGTTTGATTGGTAAGTAATCGCCAATGTAGCCAGTCAGCGTGTGATATCTATTGTTAAACAAAGAGTAACTGCCCTGCTGACTAATTAATTGATTAATAGCAGGGTTTTGAAGTGGGTTAGTCAGCACAGTTTGCACTTCGACTCTCTGGTCTTTTGTGCGCCTCCGACTCTTTCAAAGTAGATCTGTGCCCTCGACGAGTTATAGGATATATTTTACGAGGTTTTCATGTGTGAAGGTTGTGTCACGAAGTGTTCCCCCAAATAGTTGCTGTTTCTTGTGGTAAAGTGCTGGACAGTCGAAGATTATGTATGAGGCTGTTTCCTCCTGTTCTTCACATAGTCTACAGAGTGTGTCTCTTCTGTATACACCGATTTTGTAAAGTTGTTTTGTGCCCTGTTATAAGTCCTACCAACCGTCTAATCTGAATTCGTCCTAAATGAAGAACGTTAGTTGTTAGTCTGCGAGAAGGCGTTCCAATTATTTCCTTCCTCAGTTTTTGGGCCTGTACTGCCTTCTAGCGAGAAATGTGTTGTGTAATGGTCCACATTTTTACTGCTGTTTGGGCGCTTTGTTTGGAGATATCGAATACAGGTTCTGGCCCTACAAACGGGATGGATGAGCCTGTTTTCGCGAGGGAATTTATGTTCTCGTTGCCCTCTACCACCGTGTGCCCTGGCATCCATATGAACTGAACTACCATTTTCTCACACAAGGATGTCAGGAGGTATAGACATTTTCTTGTTAATTTGGAATTAATGCAAGGTAATTCAAGTGCTATTAAAGCGGCCTGACTGTCAGATAAGATGCTTATGCGTTGTTGGGTATACCCGCGTTTTGCATTTTCCTGGATAGAAACACTGCATTATTGCAAAGATTTCAGCAATGTTCTCCTTTGGTCTTTGGGAATACTTGGAAGGATATAGTTGTACCCATTTGAAGGATGGGGTTACCTTCTACTACTGCCTGTATTCGTTTGTGTCCATATCGTTCCTGGCTGGTGCGCCAGTTGCCGGTGGATTTCATTCCATGTGCTACAATCCAGGCTTCCCCATTTATATATATCCACAGGGATTAGTCCCTGGAGGGCTTCCATAGATGCAGTTGGAGTGCTGTTTATGACTTTACATATATACAAACAGGCCAGTTTCTGTATCCTGGTTAGTTTTTTGGTGCTTGTTTCTGCCTAACTTTAGGCCACCACACTGGGGTGCCATAAGCTATCATGGGTCTAACTATCGCAGTGTAGTACCATTGAACCATCTTTGGTTTCAATCCCCATGCTGCCGACTAAAGTCTTGATGTTTGCATTATTATACAATTTCCACAGAATGTAATTTCTGTTTGTATTGATGTGAAATTTTGACAGTATGTGCTTTTTCATTTACATTCTTATCGAATTTTGACAGACTGTAGTAGGGTAACAAACCTAGAGTACCTCCCGAGTGCTGCTGAATGACGAGTCTACTTTGAGACATCTGAGCATTGCGGAGTGACAAGGTTGACGGCCTTTGAGTACTTTGCGATTTTTGCCAGAATGTTGCAGGGTAACAAGTCTAAAGTATCCCTTAAGCATTGCTGAATGGTAAGTCTAATTTGAGACATCTGAGCATTGCGGAGTGACAAGGTTGGTGGCCTTTGAGTAGCTCGCGATTTTTGACAGAATATAATGGGTTAACAAACCTAGAGTACCACTGAGCACTTCCAAACGACAAGTCTAGTTTGAGACCTCTGAGCATTGAGGAGTGACAAGGTTGATGACCTCTGAGTATTATGTTGTTAGTTGTATGTAAGTGGGCAATGGGAAATGTCTGTCCTCTGAGAATTGTGGTGACAAGACACTTAGGGACCTATGTGATCGGAAATTTCTTGAGATTTGTGAAAATCGACTTGTTATATGACGTTGCTAACGAGTATATGTATGACGACGAAGCATTAGTTGTACATCATTTTTGGGTTTGTTTAAGGAGTAATGGTTTTGAGAACGAAAAATAGATCAGGATTGGCTATGTTAGCGCAACGTCAATTACGAACGATTTCGGCCAGTTCCTTGGAATTATTATAAAGTTATAGTAACGTATAACCTTACATCGTAAACCACTCTCATAAAACGGTCTACGAAACGGGTTGCCCGAAATATTTAAGCGTTTGTTGATTTTTTTATTTAAATTTAATCTGAGTTCGTCTCCAGGGCTGGTTTTAATGCCAGCACAAGGCGTCGTTTATCGATGTATTTCATGATATATAAATTTCGTCTTGTGTTTACACCGTTTGTTTTAACTATTAACATGCATATTCGACAACTAAGTTGCTAACTTCAATAGGAACTGATGAACTTACCCTTTCTACAATAACACTGACCAAGGAAACCCTGGTACATAAGTCCTTTATCAAGTCAACAATGGGAGTCTGAGCCTGATGTATTGACAAAACTGGCTTACCCTATTATTATATTATCCTGCTGTATGTACTATTATGGATTCAATGTTCTTTAAAACTTGACAAAATGTTCTCTATATAGTATAGTACGGCGGCCATGACCTGTTTTCCATTAATTCCACATTGAATAAAACTGGCTTACCCTATTATTATATTATCCTGCTGTATGTACTATTATGGATTCAATGTTCTTTAAAACTTGACAAAATGTTCTATATAGTATAGCATGTCTGTTATAATGTATCTTCCATTAATTACGTATTAACAAGATCCGGCGCCTCTCTTGTACGAGGATTGATCACTATGGGAGAGTAGATCAACAACCCCCCTTATGGAGGAGACCCTTGCCCAACAATGGGATGATGCGGGCTAATAAAATAAAATAAGATTCTGAATAAAATTGGACTATCCTGTTTTCATAGTATCCTATGACATGTAATTTGCATAGACCACTGTAGCCTAAATTGTCTACTGATCTTTACGAAACGCTCTGTATTGTATAGTCATTATGGACTGCTGTAATTCACAACTGTAACTAGTAAATTATACTACTGAGAGTGTTCCAATTTAGTCAAAAATGCTTAATTTAAAACCTAATCCAAAAACAATTCCAAAAATTTAATTAATTAAATGTTGGCCAAGCGTCTTGTTAACATATCCACGACAATTGTTTCTTATAATACTATATTGACAATTACAATCATGCTGTCGGAAAGTTTTGTTCATTTTAGCATAGAACAGCGCATACTAGTCAACTGCCTTCTGCACGAAGGCTTAAATTCGACGCAAATTCTGTGAGCTCAATACAATGATCGATGTCTTTCTAAAAGTCGGGTGTTTGAGTGGTCGATGAGGAGTAACTTACGTTAACCGTGAAAATTATGAATATGTAACTCTCTTATTCAGTAATATATATGGGTAACAGTTTGTCTAATTGCTCAAACTGTATAAATTAGTGTCGGAAGTGTTAAAGATTTTATAAGGAAAATAATCTGAGGTATTGTTGAGTGCCTGGTGGATTCCGTGCTTGTTGACCGAAGAACAGAAACGTTTGCAATCTTGTCTTCGTATACTGCAGTGTTATAAAAGAGAATAACATGATGTTCTGGATTCAATTATGACAACTTATGTAGACTGGGTACATTATTTTATTCCTGAATCAAAAGGTGATAGCAACATTTTCTTTGGGATTCTCAAGTGGTGCTTTTGTCAATTTCCTTGCAGAACGTCGTACAAATAATACAGATTATTATTTGACAGTGATAAAGTGAAGCCTACAGTCAGAAACAAGTGGAAGAGAAGACAAAGTTCTGTCTGTAAATGCTCACCCAAAAAATTGAAACCGTAAAAAACTTCAGTAGGACAGTCTTCCGCATGCAGCATCCAGTCCTGATCTTGCTCCCGCCGATTTTTAAATGTAAGGCCCACAGAATATTTAGCCGGCAGAATATTTCAGTCAAATAACGACGTTATCCTTATTTAACAGTAGTTATGCATGAAACCCTAAGATGTCTTTCAGGAAGGTATTAGAAAGCTTATAAATAGTAAGGGGTATTGAATAGGAATAAATTTAGAAAAAATTTTTGAACACAGCTTGTCATGAATTACTATACAAATGTAATTACCAAAGCAATAAATGGTGTGTCGTCTAAATTTATCTAAATTTTCGTTTCACCTTCCAATTATCGTTTAAAAAAGCGTCAATTTGTTCCTGGCATGTACTTCAGAAGATCTTCTATTTTTGGAATTAATTTACCAACGTTTTTGGTGAAGCGTTGGCAAGCGCTCAACATTATGAAAATCTTTAATAATAATACGCCTACATTATGAAATATTAAAGCGTTTATAGTGCCCTCATTTGAAATAATGAGTTTCATGTGCTTTGTTGGAATGCACAAACAGAGGATGCCAGAATTCTACGCATTTCTATGTTAGATGCAATTGAATACTGAGCAGAAAGCTTTGTTAATGAATTACTATTTTATCCCTGTACACACAACAGTAATGATTTCAAATATTCCCGTAAACATATTATAATGATATAATTTTCTGACCATAAACACCAACTGCCCCCATCATTTCATTTGTATTACTTATCTTCTTCTTAGAGTGCTTTATCTCTTATGAGACGTAGCGATTGTCTCTGTTTTTATATAGCTAATACAACTATAGGACATCAACGCCCCGATTCCAAAAACGACCTGTAAAGTTAACAAAGATAAAGGAAAAACTAAAGAAGACTAAAAGAAAGGCAAAGTAGAAACAGATGTTAGACAACCAAAAACCTACTAAGGATTAGAGAGAGAATAGGAATAATTGGATATGTGGCAGAAGTTATTATTTCGATATCTATATATGAAGCTATATGTTTCAGAATATGCACATATGCTATTATAAATAGGCAAAATTTGCATATTCTGATCATAAATATGTTAAAGTAAGAAGCTATGAACAATCACTCTCTGAATATAAAGGTATAGTCTTTTTAAATAGGATTCCAGGTATGGCATAAGCAGATAACAATATAACAAGATTATTTTTTAAAATTAACACCTTAAAGAAAGGAAGTATAATTGATTATTATGTTATGTATTATATCATGATATTTAAGATAGTAAAACCTTGACGCCAATGTATTATACTAAACAGGTAAAATTTGCATAGTGCAGTATTTTTAAATAGGATTTCCGGCACGACATAACCAGATAGCAATATAAAATGATTATTATTTTTGCCTCTGAAAACTTGAAAATATATAATTCATTATTATATTATGGTATTATAAGATAGTACAACATTCACGCTAATGTACTGCTCGTATAGTAAAATCTGCATAGCATAGTATTTTTTTACAAGATTCCCGGCATAGCGTAGAAAAATATATAAGTGCTTAATTATATTATGTATTAGACTGTGTTACTTTAAGATAGTAAAACGTTGACGCCATTATAGTACAGTAAAGAGGTAACATCTGCAAATTATAGTATTTTTTAACAAGATTCCCGGTATGGCATATAAAAAATATATAAGTGGCTATTATATTATGTATTGGACTATGTTACTTTAAGATAGCAAAACCTTGACGCCAATGCAGTATAGGAAATTGGTACAATCTGCATAGTATAGTATTTTTGAACAGGATTCCCGATATTCCTTGTTGGATTCTCCCTCGACGGATACATCCTTTCTCCGCCATCAGTAGAGCGCTCTGGCTTGATCCTCCAGATTACGTTCCTCCCTGTTTCCTCCACGTCATGTTGTGGTGTGCTAAGAGCCATAATCCGGGGTGGAGGGGGGTTCCTTAACAGCGACAAGCTAATTTACCAGATATTTTACCCTGACTAGGTTTTCTGCAGTTTCCCGAGTCTGTAGAGGTGAATACCGGGGGTAAAGAATTACAAGTCGGCCTGCAGCCGCAGTTTTGGTCTTGAGGTGTATTTTACATAATAAATGATTTAAACTTCTACAACGTTTAATTTTAATCAAATTCAGCTACTTAAATTTAGAACCTGTTACTACATAAAAAAGAATAAGAAACACAACACAACGTATATCCTACGGAGGGTCCCTAGACATTACACTACTGTATTATGGTATTTTAGGATTGTAAAACAGTCACGCAAATGTAGTACAGTAAACAGGCAGAATCTGCATATTGTGATGATAAATAGGTGATCTCAAGTTGTGAACTACCGATCTCTAAATATAAAGTTATAGTATTTTTAAACACGATTGGCATAGGAGGATAGCGATCTAGCACGATCAATATTTATAGTACACACAGTAAAGGAAAATAGAAAACATGTATAATAATGTGTTAATATGTTTTGGGATTTTAAATAGTACAGCTTTAACGCAATATACTGTAGTAAACAGATAGAATCTGTATATTATAATTATGAAAGGATAACTTTAAAAAGTTGTGAACCATCGATCTCTAAATATAAAGGTATGGTATGTTAGGCAACGGTTTTGGTCTGCTGTGAGTATTACCTAAATATCCGCTCAAGAGATAAATATTTGGTAAAATATACGTAACTTATAACAGCTGGGAAGAATGATAAGAGTTTAAAGGAAGGACCGTATGGCGGAGAGTTGAGAGGCGTTAGCGGGACAGTCTGTGTGGGTCAGTGACTTTAGCTAGGCGTATGCTCCCAATCTTTGACGTAATAACTAATTAATAGCGTTTGCGAACCTACTAACTAATTGCTATGAGAAGATCCTACAATCTGAGGCAAGGTGCGAAATTAGTATTACCACGTATGCGATTATATATAGGTTTCAACGGCAATGTCAGCGGATATAAGCAGTGACGCCCTTGGCTAGGTTATGGTTTATATCCCATGAGGTGTTATATGTGTTTACCCATATGATAATGTATTATATACTTGGTATTATATATGCTTTATATCTCATGAGGTGTTATATGTGCTTACCCGAATGGTAACTTATTATCTACTTGGTATTATATATGGTTTATACCCCGTGAAGTCTCATATGTGTTCACCCAAATAGTTACGTATTTTCTACTTGGTATTACATATCGTTTACTAGCATTGGGTCCTATTATGGTTGTTATACAAGACTGGTGTGTCTATATAAGTAGTTGGTAGAAACAGTAGCGTAGTGAATATGGGTAGTTATATGAGTAGACAGTGTGTGTGGCATGATTAATCATTATTCCTGTAGCAATCATTCGGCGGAGGTTGTACCGTAAATGTGCCTACGTCAAACTACTATTATTATTATTATTATTATGAATGCAACATTAATGCCAGGAGGGCATCGACTGACTTTTACGCAGGGGTGTGGACACTAATGATACTCTCCCCTTCGCATATGGGGCTGAGGGGGCACGCCCTCAGCGCGACTCCTGTGAATACCAGAGAGATTGTCTATGGACTTGGTCCATAGCCTGGATCCCTCTGGAGGATTGGTGTACCAGAAATATGCATAATGGTCGTAATTACTGTACGATTACGAATGACTGCGGCCACAGCAGCTAGCCGGCAGATGAGCATCCGTATCCAGTTCGAGTTCCAATCCAGGGGCAGGGGGCTGGAGGACCCCGGTGAGTACAACTGCCCAACATTTCTTGACAGATCAGTAAACTAGCTTCCTGGGTAAAGCAGAAATACCAAAAGATACAAAAGTGGAAGTGGTGAAGAAAGTAGTATACCTTGCGTTGGTGTACGGAAGCGAATATTGGCCAATCACAGATAAACAAAAGAAGAAAATCACAAGCACAGAAATGAGATTTTGGAGGAAAATAGAAGGAAAACCAAACTGGATAGAATTAGAAATACAACTTATAGGAGACAATTGAGGGTGAAAGCGGTAGATGAAGTGGTAGCAGAAAGACAGTTAGGTTGGTTGGGGCATACGTACAGAATGGGTGAGAATAGAATGGTAAAACAAATACTAGAAGCAAAACCGGAAGGCAGAAACCGAGAAGGAAGACCAAGAAAGACATGCATTGGAGGAGTAATAATAGCAGCAGAAGAAAGAGGAATAAACTGGAACACAGTGAGACAAACAGCACAAGATAGGAAGGAGTGAAAGAAGAGGTGCCGGAAAAACGAAAATGGGGAAGGATGACAACCGACCGACACCAAGCCTTACACCGTCAAGGTAGGAAGGCTAAGGATTGTGTATGTATGTATGTATGAATGCAACATTAATGCCAGGAGGGCATCGACTGACTTTTACGCAGAGGTGTGGATGCTAATGATACTCTCCCCTTCGCATGTGGGGCTGAGGGGACACGCCCTCCCCGCGACTCTTGTGAATAACAGAGAGGACTTGGTCCATAGCCTGGATCCCTCTGGAGGATTGGTGCACCAGAAGATATGCATAATGGTCGTAATTACTGAACGATTACGAATGACTGCTGCCACAACAGCTAGCCGGCAGATGAGCATCCGTATCCAGTTCGAATTCCAATCCAGGGGCAGGGGGGCTGGAGGGTCCCCGGTGAGTGCAACTGCCCAACATTTCTTGACAGATCAGTAAGTCTGTGTTTTATTATCTGTTGCATGTCACCTGCCTGTCGCCGCCGGTGAGTCTGATCGCATCCGCTGTTGGTTTACCCAGGAACTGCATAAAGATAAAGGAAATGCAGAAGGGCTGCAACTGTATTTAAATTTGAATATTCAGTAGTTTTTATTCGTCCCCGTAAGGTCGACCCTAACAGGTATTTTTAAACAGGATTCCCGGTATGGCATAAATTGATAACAATATAGCACGAATATTTGTTATCACATACATCGTATGAAAAATTGAATGACTAGATAGTTGAATATTATACTATATACTCGTAGTATGTTTATACAGGACTCCCATTGTCGAAAAGTGATAAACAATATATGACAATTAGTCTTGTTAATGTACATCTTAGGGAAAAATAGAAAAATCAAATAAATCTTATCATAACTGACAAGAAATTCTATGATGTTTCTTACAGTGAAGCATCGTAGTTTAATTGAACGCACTTCCTAATAATTTCTTCTGTTAGGTTTTCTGTTGGTATTGAAATTTTAAGAGAGCGAGTTAAATTATTTTTAATTTACGAACCCCAATTTGACTTCGCTTTTTAATGTGCATGTCAATTGTATCTTTATTTATTGTTTAGAGATATTTTTAGGGTCTTCTTTGCAATTTTGGATCCATTTTTAGTGGCGTAATACTTTCAACTAGTCGGGTTAGTAGAATATAAAAGAAAACATCGAAACATTTATAATTTGTCAGTATTGTGGATTTAACAAATACTGAAAGTATCCGCGTTATAATCGGAGTGTTATGGTTTGATATTTTGTATTTTATAGGTACACATCACCAAAGCCGCGAAAGCGAGCTTAAAATGCGTAAATTATTGCCTTTTCCGTGAATATTTCGCTAGTGTCTTAATGGTTAGTAAATTATCGGTGTTTCGCTATATCCTCTTTCATAATATCCAATAAGTTAATTATTTCCGAGGGAAAATAATGCGCCCGCTGCAGAAAATTCTAATAGAACAGCTTATACTTAAAAAATGAGAGCCACACAGGTTAACATTATCTTGTTAAAAACTAAACTTATAACTATCTATCAGGTCGGTTGCAAATAAAAGATAAAATAATCAAAAATAGCAGTCCAATTATAGCTGCTTTAGCCCTGCTGGCTGCTATTGTATGAACTACAATGTGAGGCAAATAAAAGAACCTCATAAATGTTGACGTTATTGACTGATTTTATGATTATTATCTAATTTCTAAGCACCAGAGAAAAATACGACATTTATTAAAATTGTAATTGACGCTTATCAAAATAAAGAAGTACTATTAATATTTCTTTACGGATTTTGATTATTAAACCTATTCGTAGGCATTTATAAAATAAACCGTGTCTTGTGTTTATTTTAGTAGCGTTTACTAATTATCTAATGGTTGTTATTAATGACAATTGAATTGATTGGCTTGGACGTGGGTTAATTAATGTTTTTTTTGGGTATCTTTCATTTCCTTCTTATTATGCTCAATTTCATATGAAACGCACCACCTATTAAAAATAAAACTAGGTGTTTGAAAATTTGGTACAATAATGTTTTATTATTGCGTATGAAATGATCACTATTTTCATTAAAAAAATCAAGTGGGTGTGGTGTTCGTCTACTGCCTCTCACCAGCTTGTTGCTCATACACAAAATAATATCTAGTAAGCATTCATTAGTTGTTTCGAGATTTTGTTACATTTTGTAACAGAATTAATGTTTTGAAATGCCTCCATTAAGAAAACGTGGAAATTTTAACCACATTTCCGATTTTGATAGAGGTCGAATTATCGGCATGAAAGAAGCTGGACTTTTGTGAAATTGGTAGAAGGGACCAGAGTACAGTTGCACGAATATGGTCTCCTTGGTCAGAAGAAGGCATTCACCGTCCAGCTAGTAGACCTCGTTCGTGAAAATCGACTTCTTCGAAGAATGGCTACACGAGACCGCTTTCAAACAACAGGGTCTGTTGCTGCAGACTGGATGCGAGCTCCTCACCGCCGCGTGTCAACGACCACAGTTTACAGAAGAATCTCTTCTTTTGGACTGCGATCCTATCATCCATTCCAACGGCTCCCTTTAACTGCACATCACAAGGCTGTTAGGCTTCCTTGGTGTCAAAAGCGGCAGCATTGGAATCAGCAATGAAACGACATTGTCTTCAGTGACGAATCATGATTTTGTTTGTGGGCAAATGACGGCCGTAGGAAGGTACGTCGATATCGAGGAGACAGACGGAATCTAGAGTTTGTTGAAAGATACTATACAGCTTTCACACCTGGAGTTATGGTTTGGGGTGCGATTTGTTTCGGTAGAAGATCACCTGTTGTGTTCGTCCCAGGCACTTTAAATGCTCATCGCTATATTCATAATGCCCTAGAACCGGTGTTAGTACCATCCACGCAGACGTTGCCAAATGGTATTTACCAACAGGATAACGCACGTCGATACACTGCAAACATTACCAGAACGTACCTCCAACAAGCACAATTGCAAATGTTGACCTGGCCTGCAGGATCACCGGACTTATTGCCGATCGAACATCTTTGGGACATGATGGGCTGGCGACTAAGATTATTGCCAAGGGCTCCTAACAACTTAGACGAGCTGAGACACCAACTTGAAGTTATATGGAACGAGATACCCCAGGAGAACATAGACCACTTGATGGAAAGCATGCCGCGACGAGTAAATGATTGTATTGCTGTTCATGGCTATGTTACACATTATTAATTTTATTTTCGTTGGTGTTATTGTTTTCTTATAATTGTTAATCTTCTTTTATGAAAACCTGATCATTTCATACGCAATAATGAAATATTATTTTAGCCAAGTTTCAAACCCGTAGCTTTATTTATAATGTGTGGCGCATTTTATATGAAACGAAGTGTTTAATCATTATGCGAGGGCATTAAGTAAAAATTTAGCCACTGTATGAATTCATGGGCTGCGCTTCACGCTTTATTTATTGCATTTCAAGTATTAAGCAAGCTATATGAAGATGTAGTAAGATATTTACTTAGCACAAGAATTTTCGCTGTTCAGATGAATGTTTTAGTTGCTTTGCATGTTTTATTAGGTAAAAAAGTAAATAAACCGTGCTGGGATATTAAGTAGCGTAGCTACATGGTAAAGGCCTTCGAAAAACACTACGTGCTTCTCTATTATATAACATATTTTCATACTAGAAAACGATATACAAACTCAACGGCAGCATTTTGTTCTGTTCAATATGTATATGCAGTCCCAAATAGATTTCATTTCTAGTTATAATATATGTTATACCTTTGCATAAGCAATTTTTTTGGGGTCTGAAATATATTCACCAATTTTTAAACAGTTTACTTTCAACATTTTTGATATTTTATCAGTACTTTAGACAGAATTTTTTGTATCCAGCAGAAACGGTTCAACTTTTGAATTATATTTGTAAGTTAATGCTTAATGACAGTCTATATTGAACACCTCAATTTTCTGTTTGTATCCGGCTGTCCCTGGTTGCGCACATTCGTCGCCCGTTCACGTACTATCAGGAGAGTTAAGGAAGCGTTGGCTCCGGCCAGTACTTGGATGGGTGACCCGAAGGTTGCATTAACTCTCTTGCACGAGGATTGATCACTATGGGAGAGTAGATCAACAAGCCCCCTTATGGGGGAGGCCCTTGCCCAACAATAGGATATTGCGGGCTGATAAAAAACAATCCGGTTAATAGATACCAATGCGACCCCTTGTAGTTCCCTTGTATATAGCTCAGATACAATGCCTTAAGGAAGATTTAATAGCGTTTTCAGTTAAATATATAGTGAACAAGTAAATCACTTGTCTCAAAAGAAATATGGATATATGGGGACCAAAACGTAAATTAATTGCAGTTGGTGTCATTGGTACATCTACATAATGTCGTAATTATTTGTGTTAATTATTATATATATTCCTAATTTTTTGCTGAACTGTCACGTCAGTAGGTGTATTATTTTATAATCAATGGTAAACTTTACAAGAAATTATATTGCTGGTATATTTCAACAATTTCAATTCATTTATATTTATACCTACATGTTCCTGATAACGTTATAATTGTCACATTTGCGGACGATACGGCCATGCTATCTTCACATAATGACCCGTTTCAAGCAACAACAAATTTACAGAATACACTAGAGGCTTTTGAGAGATGGACAACAACTTGGCGAATCAAAAACAATGAAAATAAATCAACATCCATTACATTCACCCTACGGAAAATTAACCCACTTCCAGTAACCTTCAATGGAAAGCGTATACCCTACAAAGAAGACGTCAAATATCTTGGCATATATCTTGATAGCAAACTTATTTGGAAGACATATATAAAAACCCGACACCGAATAGGTAGAAGGGAATTTGATTATAATAATAATAATAATATAAAAACCAAAAGGAAAGAATTAGACATCCGCGTGAAGAAGATGTACTGGATCCTTGCCCGGAAATCACAACTAAGTTTAACAAATAAAGTGTTACTATATAAGAACATAATACTGCCGATTTGGACATACGGGATCCAGTTCTGCGGAGGTGCTAAGTCATCGAACAGAGAGATACTTCAACTTTTTGAAAGTAAGACACTTCGAGCAATGGTAAACGCCGTATGATATGTGAATAACCTCATAATTCACAATGACCTAAAGATCCCATGGATTAAAGACGTAATGAAAGACGTCTGCAGCAGGTACGAGACCCGGATTAGTGACCACCCCAGTGCGTTAGTGACAGACTTATTAAATAGAGTAAATGTAACAAGACGCTTAAAAGTTCAGTGATCTAATTAACTAGATTAGTGTTAGGAGACCACCTCACGGTGATACACCCCACATGACATGTATGCCAGCCCATTTGCTTGTTGGTCCATTGGACTAGTTGTAAATATGCAGTAGGTAATTAAAAAAAATTGTATTTATAATTTACACATAGCATAGAAACATCTAGTCAACGCATGGTGACCTCGTGTTCAAAACGGACGCATTTAGGCCGGAAATTCGCTTCAACTGGGTTTATGGTAACCAAAAAGTTAAAAACAGGGAGAAGGAGTATGAAATGGCTGTGGCTGTCTACCTACGAAATGAGAATGAAATACGTTTTCCTCTAAAGATTGCTCTTGATGAAAAGTAAATGAATTAAATAACAAATATTAAAACTTCTGCGTTTAGCAACACACAAAAAACTTTTCTAACCTAAAAACGCTACCTTATTTCACCTCCTGTATAAGATTAAATATAAAACAGCATGTACTGCATCCCTTGTTCTTATTATAATAGTATTAGTTTTGTCTGCAATATTCTTCTACCGCATTTAATTAAATAGTTCCTTAAATGCATTTCTATTAATTTTCAATGTTCCCTATTCTAGTAATATTTTACATATTCTTGTTTACAATTTCTTTCATAAATAAGCTGAAGAGGGTCAGTGGGAAGCCAAATATACAACGTTGTATAAATGCCTGGCAATAAGTAAAAGTGGAAATAGGTGTTAACAAACGGGAGGAGATGATAACTCCAAAAATCCGTAGGAAGAATGAAATTTTATATTACATCTGTCCTATCAAGGCCATGTAATGCATTTTGATTAAACCATTATTAGCTATTCCACCTTATGCATGATTTGTTTCCATTCCAGTCTTCCGTTTTGCCCATTCCGGCCAGCCTATGACATAAACATCTTCAAGCAACCCTCAACAAAGTCTTCGTAGCTCACCACAATAGTTATCTATCACTAATTTAATCCAATCAATTCGGAACATGTTAACTCCTTTCCATGATCAAATAAAAGTATTTATCTTTTCATTGATTCCTCCCTTTTCAATGGGAACTAACTCACTACATACCCTATCTAATCAAATCATAACAAACTTTAATGCCTTTTAAAACAGGGAGCTTTTCTAGCAAAGCACAATATCGACGTACTTATGGTTACTGAAACGCATCTAGAAAATGGCGAAAAACTTAAAATATCACAGTGCGATATTTATCGTCACGGTCGTGAGACATATTTTACATCAAGAGGTGTCGCCATACTTACTAAACGCTCCTTATCCATTTATTCATATTAAATAGAAAGACTGACTAACCTTGAAGCAGTGGCTGTTAATTTAGAACTTAGAAACAAAAGAAATAGGTTATTGCAGTTTATAAACCATGAAATAAACGAGTATTGGAAAAAGATTCTCTTTAGCAGTAACACCTCGGCATTAGCAATAGGTAATTACAACTCAAAACGTACACTCTGGAGCTACAGGACCAGTAACCCAAGTGGAAACAGATTACAAAGCTTTATTTGAAACCACTCTATACAGCTATCAGCGCCCACTGAACCAACCCACTATCTATAAATGGAAAAGACCATCTACTCCGTATATTGGACTTATGTTTACACAAAAACTTTTCAGCACCGGTAACACAAACAGTATTAACCCCTGAACCGTTCGACCCATAGCATTAAGTTTACATTGGAGAACCACAAAATTGGTAGCTATAGACAATAATTATATACGGATTCACAACCAGGAGATCCGTCAATGTGGCAATCCACTAAACAATATTGAAACAACAACCCCTACAATTAAAATCAATTATCAAGTATAGGAATAAGGCCAAGAAAAGTGTGATATTTTTGCTAAATATTTGGAATGCACATTTATCACGCGAATCACCGATGACAATTAAGAATTTGTCCAAGAGGTCTCTATAGAGCTGGATAATAACTATCCAAAACATCCCAGATTAATTGCTTTTACATCATCTGCCGAAATAGAGTCATTTATCAATAGGCTTTCACATTAACAATCACCTGAACACGATCTCATTCCTAATACAGTCATCAAGAACTTTCCTGCCAAATCCATCACCCTTTTCATCATCATTTCAACACCTGTTCGAGAACGGGATACTTTCCAACTTGGAAACATGTTCATGCGCTCCAGTCAACTACTACCCAATAAGCCTTCTCCCCACATTGTCCAAATGTTTCCATAAAAATCATGCTTGATTGCCTTTCGACATATTTAATAAGAAACCATATAATTCCTACCTTTCAATAGCGTTTCCCCAAGAAAAACTGTACGACGGATTAACTATCTCGGCACTTACCGAAAACAGCTTTGAATATAAATAGCATGTCGTAGCACTCTTTATTGATGTGGCACGACTGTTCGGCAGAGTGTGATCTGGAGATTTACTCTAGAAAATACTGAAAGTTAATACTCTTCCCTATCATCTATGACATATCAAATCAGTTTTGACAGAGCGTTCATATTCAGTAAGGATCAGTTCTTCCTTCTCGTCAGGAAAACTTATTAGTGCTGGACTCCCACAAGGCTCTATATTAGGTCCCACACTTTTTAATATGTTCGTCCACGATCAATCAGAATCAATAAATTCAACTATAGCTATGTAAGCAGACGACAGAGTGCTACAGTCACGAGACCATGATATACTTAGGGTAACGCAAAGTTTATAAGACAATACGAACGTACTAATTTCTTGGTTCAACAAATGGTGCATTAACATCAAAACCAGTAAATGCGAGGCCAAGGTTTTCAACCTTCGTAGACCAGTAACACCACCAAACATTGTCACAGAAAATCAAAGTATTGAATGGAACCCCACAGACCGCACCATCAAATACTTCAGGGTTTATCTCGATAAAAAACTAGCATCGGCATTTCACGGCAACAAGAAGGTTCACCAACGATATGCGAGGCTTGCAATGTTTTACCCTATTATTAATAAAAAATCCTCATTGAAACAAGAATATGCAATACTGATTTATCTATTCTTCGATCAAGTATTGCCTACGCCTGCCAGGTTTGGGGAAGAGCGTCAAACACACAAATCAACAAACTTCGGCGCTATAAAATAAAGTACTACGCATAGCCTTCAACGCTTCCTGGTACGTACGTAATTCACAATTACATCGAGAAGCACGTATACCAACCATCGAAACATTTATCAAGGATAGTCAGGCGTATCCATACTAGACTTAAACGCAAAGTCCCACAGAATATTTATTTATCATTAAGTGAAAGTGAATAATTTAGGAAAAGTTTCAGTGAAACAGTGAAATAAAATAAGTGAATAACGATAAGTGACAGTGAGGTTTCAGCCATTAGTCAGTAGCTGATAAACACCGCAATTATCAAATAGCCACGTATAGCGACAACACGCTGATATGGCTGAAATTTATTTGAAAAATAGATTTCTTGCAACGCCGACTTTAATTGCCTTGTCAACAGTCACTTGGTTCTTAACAGTTACAAACCACATGGCTTAAGTAAAGATACATGTTTTGTTTTCCATGGCCAATCTTTATTTTAGTGGCTGTTAGCGCCAAGCGTCTTTAGTTTTATTATGTCTTTACTTTGATTATGTCTTTATGTATATTTTATGATATAATATATTATATATCAATGCAATGACGTGTCCAAGTGGTGATTCGTAAAAGGATGATGTAACTAATATTTACGTATATGCAGCACAGAATAACCACACGCCTCGTCCCGTACAGTTGTGTTCTAAAACAGCTTTAATTATTAAAAAGCTAATATCAGAAGTGGGATTAAGAAAGCCTATTGTGAAAAACAGTTTGTTACTTTAGTGCTACAACGTGCTAGTGCCATTGTTAGATTTCAAACATGAAACCGAGGTATAGTACAGTTTTAATGCCGTGTTAGCGGTAGATTTTAATTAATTTCAATTTTGATCTGTTTGAAATCTGTTTATGGTCTGATTTATTGTATTTTTGTGATGACTCTACACCTTGTTAAAGCAGTTTCTAATACCTCTACACTTGGTTAAAGTAGTCTGCAACCTATTGTATTTTTTTGTGATGACTCTACACCTTGTTAAAGCAGTTTCTGATAACTCTACACTAGGTTAAAGTAGTCGGCAACTTTTAGTTGGTTCGTCATGGCTAAACTGAGTTAAAGCAGTCGTTGGCGACTCTAAACTCGGGGAATTGGCTGGAAGACTGTACACCTTGTTAAAGCAGTTTCTGATAACTCTACATTTGGTTATCAGGGAATTGGCTGGAAGACTCTACACCTTGTTAAAGCAGTTTCTGATAACTCTACACTTGGTTAAAGTAATCTGCAACTTTCAGTTGCTTCATCATGGCATTGAATAGTCATAGCTAAACTGAATTAAAGCAGTCGTTTGCGACTCTACACTCAGGGAATTGGCTGGAAATATGAGGCTTCAGTAACAGTATCACAGTTTTTGATACTTGTGGATGTGGAAACACTATATTTAATTTTGTTAAGGCTATGGTATGTTATGACCTACGCCCCATTGAATTGTGATAAGATGATTTAAATTTGTAGTCTTTTGGCTAAACTTTCAGTAACCATGTTCTTTCCTGTACTCTAGACATTGAAGTCAGGGGACCGCGGTGGTCGAGTGCGAGAACGCATTGACCACTCGAGGTCACAGTAAATGCAGTTGCTCCGTTGGGGCGATCGAATCCCGACAGGGGCGACCGCATTTGCTTAGTTAAGTTTAGGGTGCATGTTGCATTAATGTTTAGTATGTAAGGGACGCCCGCACCCCCCTGAAGTAATGCGAATGCGGTTCCGGGGGGGGGGGG